>CP032251.1:11901234-11936233 GCA_005610355.1 Gossypioides kirkii | reverse complement strand
TTGGACATTATTAGCGTATTTTATTTTATTTTGTTTCTATCCGCAAAGATACGCATTCTCGGGCATTATTTGGATATATTTGTATTCAAATTCGAGGCACGAATGAGATGAAAGGTAGTCTTTATGTAAATAGATTACGCAAAACTTAATGGGTGCGATCATACCAGCACTAATGCACCGGATCCCATCAGAACTCCGCAGTTAAGCGTGCTTGGGCGAGAGTAGTACTAGGATGGGTGACCTCCTGGGAAGTCCTCGTGTTGCACCCTCTTTTTTTTTTTCCATTTTGTATTATTTTATTTATCGTAAGCTTGCAATTATGCGAAATAGTAAAGTTCCGTGGGATGCGTGGACATTATTAGCGTATTTTTATTTTATTTTGTTTCTATCCGCAAAGATACGCATTCTCGGGCATTATTTGGATATATTTGTATTCAAATTCGAGGCACGAATGAGATGAAAGGTAGTCTTTATGTAAATAGATTACGCAAAACTTAATGGGTGCGATCATACCAGCACTAATGCACCGGATCCCATCAGAACTCCGCAGTAAGCGTGCTTGGGCGAGAGTAGTACTAGGATGGGTGACCTCCGGAAGTCCTCGTGTTGCACCCCTCTTTTTTTTTTTTTCCATTTTGTATTATTTTATTTATCGTAAGCTTGCAATTATGCGAAATAGTAAAGTTCCGTGGGATGCGTGGACATTATTAGCGTATTTTTTATTTATTTTGTTTCTATCCGCAAAGATACGCATTCTCGGGCATTATTTGGATATATTTGTATTCAAATTCGAGGCACGAATGAGATGAAAGGTAGTCTTTATGTAAATAGATTACGCAAAACTTAATGGGTGCGATCATACCAGCACTAATGCACCGGATCCCATCAGAACTCCGCAGTTAAGCGTGCTTGGGCGAGAGTAGTACTAGGATGGGTGACCTCCTGGGAAGTCCTCGTGTTGCACCCCTCTTTTTTTTTTTCCATTTGTATTATTTTATTTATCGTAAGCTTGCAATTATGCGAAATAGTAAAGTTCCGTGGGATGCGTGGACATTATTAGCGTATTTTATTTTATTTTGTTTCTATCCGCAAAGATACGCATTCTCGGGCATTATTTGGATATATTTGTATTCAAATTCGAGGCACGAATGAGATGAAAGGTAGTCTTTATGTAAATAGATTACGCAAAACTTAATGGGTGCGATCATACCAGCACTAATGCACCGGATCCCATCAGAACTCCGCAGTTAAGCGTGCTTGGGCGAGAGTAGTACTAGGATGGGTGACCTCCTGGGAAGTCCTCGTGTTGCACCCCCTTTTTTTTTTCCATTTTGTATTATTTATTTATCGTAAGCTTGCAATTATGCGAAATAGTAAAGTTCCGTGGGATGCGTGGACATTATTAGCGTATTTTTATTTTATTTGTTTTCTATCCGCAAAGATACGCATTCTCGGGCATTATTTGGATATATTTGTATTCAAATTCGAGGCACGAATGAGATGAAAGGTAGTCTTTATGTAAATAGATTACGCAAAACTTAATGGGTGCGATCATACCAGCACTAATGCACCGGATCCCATCAGAACTCCGCAGTTAAGCGTGCTTGGGCGAGAGTAGTACTAGGATGGGTGACCTCCTGGGAAGTCCTCGTGTTGCACCCCTCTTTTTTTTTTTTCCATTTTGTATTATTTTATTTATCGTAAGCTTGCAATTATGCGAAATAGTAAAGTTCCGTGGGATGCGTGGACATTATTAGCGTATTTTTATTTTATTTTGTTTCTATCCGCAAAGATACGCATTCTCGGGCATTATTTGGATATATTTGTATTCAAATTCGAGGCACGAATGAGATGAAAGGTAGTCTTTATGTAAATAGATTACGCAAAACTTAATGGGTGCGATCATACCAGCACTAATGCACCGGATCCCATCAGAACTCCGCAGTTAAGCGTGCTTGGGCGAGAGTAGTACTAGGATGGGTGACCTCCTGGGAAGTCCTCGTGTTGC
Organism: Gossypioides kirkii; assembly: GCA_005610355.1. NCBI lineage: Eukaryota > Viridiplantae > Streptophyta > Magnoliopsida > Malvales > Malvaceae > Gossypioides > Gossypioides kirkii. The sequence continues at coordinate 11,934,225 of CP032251.1, read as the reverse complement.
ACCCCTCTTTTTTTTTTTTCCATTTTGTATTATTTTATTTATCGTAAGCTTGCAATTATGCGAAATAGTAAAGTTCCGTGGGATGCGTGGACATTATTAGCGTATTTTTATTTTATTTTGTTTCTATCCGCAAAGATACGCATTCTCGGGCATTATTTGGATATATTTGTATTCAAATTCGAGGCACGAATGAGATGAAAGGTAGTCTTTATGTAAATAGATTACGCAAAACTTAATGGGTGCGATCATACCAGCACTAATGCACCGGATCCCATCAGAACTCCGCAGTTAAGCGTGCTTGGGCGAGAGTAGTACTAGGATGGGTGACCTCCTGGGAAGTCCTCGTGTTGCACCCCTCTTTTTTTTTTTCCATTTTGTATTATTTTATTTATCGTAAGCTTGCAATTATGCGAAATAGTAAAGTTCCGTGGGATGCGTGGACATTATTAGCGTATTTTTATTTTATTTTGTTTCTATCCGCAAAGATACGCATTCTCGGGCATTATTTGGATATATTTGTATTCAAATTCGAGGCACGAATGAGATGAAAGGTAGTCTTTATGTAAATAGATTACGCAAAACTTAATGGGTGCGATCATACCAGCACTAATGCACCGGATCCCATCAGAACTCCGCAGTTAAGCGTGCTTGGGCGAGAGTAGTACTAGGATGGGTGACCTCCTGGGAAGTCCTCGTGTTGCACCCCTCTTTTTTTTTTTTCCATTTTGTATTATTTTATTTATCGTAAGCTTGCAATTATGCGAAATAGTAAAGTTCCGTGGGATGCGTGGACATTATTAGCGTATTTTTATTTTATTTTGTTTCTATCCGCAAAGATACGCATTCTCGGGCATTATTTGGATATATTTGTATTCAAATTCGAGGCACGAATGAGATGAAAGGTAGTCTTTATGTAAATAGATTACGCAAAACTTAATGGGTGCGATCATACCAGCACTAATGCACCGGATCCCATCAGAACTCCGCAGTTAAGCGTGCTTGGGCGAGAGTAGTACTAGGATGGGTGACCTCCTGGGAAGTCCTCGTGTTGCACCCCTCTTTTTTTTTTTCCATTTTGTATTATTTTATTTATCGTAAGCTTGCAATTATGCGAAATAGTAAAGTTCCGTGGGATGCGTGGACATTATTAGCGTATTTTTATTTTATTTTGTTTCTATCCGCAAAGATACGCATTCTCGGGCATTATTTGGATATATTTGTATTCAAATTCGAGGCACGAATGAGATGAAAGGTAGTCTTTATGTAAATAGATTACGCAAAACTTAATGGGTGCGATCATACCAGCACTAATGCACCGGATCCCATCAGAACTCCGCAGTTAAGCGTGCTTGGGCGAGAGTAGTACTAGGATGGGTGACCTCCTGGGAAGTCCTCGTGTTGCACCCCTCTTTTTTTTTTCCATTTTGTATTATTTTATTTATCGTAAGCTTGCAATTATGCGAAATAGTAAAGTTCCGTGGGATGCGTGGACATTATTAGCGTATTTTTATTTTATTTTGTTTCTATCCGCAAAGATACGCATTCTCGGGCATTATTTGGATATATTTGTATTCAAATTCGAGGCACGAATGAGATGAAAGGTAGTCTTTATGTAAATAGATTACGCAAAACTTAATGGGTGCGATCATACCAGCACTAATGCACCGGATCCCATCAGAACTCCGCAGTTAAGCGTGCTTGGGCGAGAGTAGTACTAGGATGGGTGACCTCCTGGGAAGTCCTCGTGTTGCACCCCTCTTTTTTTTTTTCCATTTTGTATTATTTTATTTATCGTAAGCTTGCAATTATGCGAAATAGTAAAGTTCCGTGGGATGCGTGGACATTATTAGCGTATTTTTATTTTATTTTGTTTCTATCCGCAAAGATACGCATTCTCGGGCATTATTTGGATATATTTGTATTCAAATTCGAGGCACGAATGAGATGAAAGGTAGTCTTTATGTAAATAGATTACGCAAAACTTAATGGGTGCGATCATACCAGCACTAATGCACCGGATCCCATCAGAACTCCGCAGTTAAGCGTGCTTGGGCGAGAGTAGTACTAGGATGGGTGACCTCCTGGGAAGTCCTCGTGTTGCACCCCTCTTTTTTTTTTTCCATTTTGTATTATTTTATTTATCGTAAGCTTGCAATTATGCGAAATAGTAAAGTTCCGTGGGATGCGTGGACATTATTAGCGTATTTTTATTTTATTTTGTTTCTATCCGCAAAGATACGCATTCTCGGGCATTATTTGGATATATTTGTATTCAAATTCGAGGCACGAATGAGATGAAAGGTAGTCTTTATGTAAATAGATTACGCAAAACTTAATGGGTGCGATCATACCAGCACTAATGCACCGGATCCCATCAGAACTCCGCAGTTAAGCGTGCTTGGGCGAGAGTAGTACTAGGATGGGTGACCTCCTGGGAAGTCCTCGTGTTGCACCCCTCTTTTTTTTTTTCCATTTTGTATTATTTTATTTATCGTAAGCTTGCAATTATGCGAAATAGTAAAGTTCCGTGGGATGCGTGGACATTATTAGCGTATTTTTATTTTATTTTGTTTCTATCCGCAAAGATACGCATTCTCGGGCATTATTTGGATATATTTGTATTCAAATTCGAGGCACGAATGAGATGAAAGGTAGTCTTTATGTAAATAGATTACGCAAAACTTAATGGGTGCGATCATACCAGCACTAATGCACCGGATCCCATCAGAACTCCGCAGTTAAGCGTGCTTGGGCGAGAGTAGTACTAGGATGGGTGACCTCCTGGGAAGTCCTCGTGTTGCACCCCTCTTTTTTTTTTTTCCATTTTGTATTATTTTATTTATCGTAAGCTTGCAATTATGCGAAATAGTAAAGTTCCGTGGGATGCGTGGACATTATTAGCGTATTTTTATTTTATTTTGTTTCTATCCGCAAAGATACGCATTCTCGGGCATTATTTGGATATATTTGTATTCAAATTCGAGGCACGAATGAGATGAAAGGTAGTCTTTATGTAAATAGATTACGCAAAACTTAATGGGTGCGATCATACCAGCACTAATGCACCGGATCCCATCAGAACTCCGCAGTTAAGCGTGCTTGGGCGAGAGTAGTACTAGGATGGGTGACCTCCTGGGAAGTCCTCGTGTTGCACCCCTCTTTTTTTTTTTTCCATTTTGTATTATTTTATTTATCGTAAGCTTGCAATTATGCGAAATAGTAAAGTTCCGTGGGATGCGTGGACATTATTAGCGTATTTTTATTTTATTTTGTTTCTATCCGCAAAGATACGCATTCTCGGGCATTATTTGGATATATTTGTATTCAAATTCGAGGCACGAATGAGATGAAAGGTAGTCTTTATGTAAATAGATTACGCAAAACTTAATGGGTGCGATCATACCAGCACTAATGCACCGGATCCCATCAGAACTCCGCAGTTAAGCGTGCTTGGGCGAGAGTAGTACTAGGATGGGTGACCTCCTGGGAAGTCCTCGTGTTGCACCCCTCTTTTTTTTTTTTCCATTTTGTATTATTTTATTTATCGTAAGCTTGCAATTATGCGAAATAGTAAAGTTCCGTGGGATGCGTGGACATTATTAGCGTATTTTTATTTTATTTTGTTTCTATCCGCAAAGATACGCATTCTCGGGCATTATTTGGATATATTTGTATTCAAATTCGAGGCACGAATGAGATGAAAGGTAGTCTTTATGTAAATAGATTACGCAAAACTTAATGGGTGCGATCATACCAGCACTAATGCACCGGATCCCATCAGAACTCCGCAGTTAAGCGTGCTTGGGCGAGAGTAGTACTAGGATGGGTGACCTCCTGGGAAGTCCTCGTGTTGCACCCTCTTTTTTTTTTTTTCCATTTTGTATTATTTTATTTATCGTAAGCTTGCAATTATGCGAAATAGTAAAGTTCCGTGGGATGCGTGGACATTATTAGCGTATTTTTATTTTATTTTGTTTCTATCCGCAAAGATACGCATTCTCGGGCATTATTTGGATATATTTGTATTCAAATTCGAGGCACGAATGAGATGAAAGGTAGTCTTTATGTAAATAGATTACGCAAAACTTAATGGGTGCGATCATACCAGCACTAATGCACCGGATCCCATCAGAACTCCGCAGTTAAGCGTGCTTGGGCGAGAGTAGTACTAGGATGGGTGACCTCCTGGGAAGTCCTCGTGTTGCACCCCTCTTTTTTTTTTTTTCCATTTTGTATTATTTTATTTATCGTAAGCTTGCAATTATGCGAAATAGTAAAGTTCCGTGGGATGCGTGGACATTATTAGCGTATTTTTATTTTATTTTGTTTCTATCCGCAAAGATACGCATTCTCGGGCATTATTTGGATATATTTGTATTCAAATTCGAGGCACGAATGAGATGAAAGGTAGTCTTTATGTAAATAGATTACGCAAAACTTAATGGGTGCGATCATACCAGCACTAATGCACCGGATCCCATCAGAACTCCGCAGTTAAGCGTGCTTGGGCGAGAGTAGTACTAGGATGGGTGACCTCCTGGGAAGTCCTCGTGTTGCACCCCTCTTTTTTTTTTTCCATTTTGTATTATTTTATTTATCGTAAGCTTGCAATTATGCGAAATAGTAAAGTTCCGTGGGATGCGTGGACATTATTAGCGTATTTTTATTTTATTTTGTTTCTATCCGCAAAGATACGCATTCTCGGGCATTATTTGGATATATTTGTATTCAAATTCGAGGCACGAATGAGATGAAAGGTAGTCTTTATGTAAATAGATTACGCAAAACTTAATGGGTGCGATCATACCAGCACTAATGCACCGGATCCCATCAGAACTCCGCAGTTAAGCGTGCTTGGGCGAGAGTAGTACTAGGATGGGTGACCTCCTGGGAAGTCCTCGTGTTGCACCCCTCTTTTTTTTTTTCCATTTTGTATTATTTTATTTATCGTAAGCTTGCAATTATGCGAAATAGTAAAGTTCCGTGGGATGCGTGGACATTATTAGCGTATTTTTATTTTATTTTGTTTCTATCCGCAAAGATACGCATTCTCGGGCATTATTTGGATATATTTGTATTCAAATTCGAGGCACGAATGAGATGAAAGGTAGTCTTTATGTAAATAGATTACGCAAAACTTAATGGGTGCGATCATACCAGCACTAATGCACCGGATCCCATCAGAACTCCGCAGTTAAGCGTGCTTGGGCGAGAGTAGTACTAGGATGGGTGACCTCCTGGGAAGTCCTCGTGTTGCACCCCTCTTTTTTTTTTTCCATTTTGTATTATTTTATTTATCGTAAGCTTGCAATTATGCGAAATAGTAAAGTTCCGTGGGATGCGTGGACATTATTAGCGTATTTTTATTTTATTTTGTTTCTATCCGCAAAGATACGCATTCTCGGGCATTATTTGGATATATTTGTATTCAAATTCGAGGCACGAATGAGATGAAAGGTAGTCTTTATGTAAATAGATTACGCAAAACTTAATGGGTGCGATCATACCAGCACTAATGCACCGGATCCCATCAGAACTCCGCAGTTAAGCGTGCTTGGGCGAGAGTAGTACTAGGATGGGTGACCTCCTGGGAAGTCCTCGTGTTGCACCCCTCTTTTTTTTTTTCCATTTTGTATTATTTTATTTATCGTAAGCTTGCAATTATGCGAAATAGTAAAGTTCCGTGGGATGCGTGGACATTATTAGCGTATTTTTATTTTATTTTGTTTCTATCCGCAAAGATACGCATTCTCGGGCATTATTTGGATATATTTGTATTCAAATTCGAGGCACGAATGAGATGAAAGGTAGTCTTTATGTAAATAGATTACGCAAAACTTAATGGGTGCGATCATACCAGCACTAATGCACCGGATCCCATCAGAACTCCGCAGTTAAGCGTGCTTGGGCGAGAGTAGTACTAGGATGGGTGACCTCCTGGGAAGTCCTCGTGTTGCACCCCTCTTTTTTTTTTTTTCCATTTTGTATTATTTTATTTATCGTAAGCTTGCAATTATGCGAAATAGTAAAGTTCCGTGGGATGCGTGGACATTATTAGCGTATTTTTATTTTATTTTGTTTCTATCCGCAAAGATACGCATTCTCGGGCATTATTTGGATATATTTGTATTCAAATTCGAGGCACGAATGAGATGAAAGGTAGTCTTTATGTAAATAGATTACGCAAAACTTAATGGGTGCGATCATACCAGCACTAATGCACCGGATCCCATCAGAACTCCGCAGTTAAGCGTGCTTGGGCGAGAGTAGTACTAGGATGGGTGACCTCCTGGGAAGTCCTCGTGTTGCACCCCTCTTTTTTTTTTTTTCCATTTTGTATTATTTTATTTATCGTAAGCTTGCAATTATGCGAAATAGTAAAGTTCCGTGGGATGCGTGGACATTATTAGCGTATTTTTATTTTATTTTGTTTCTATCCGCAAAGATACGCATTCTCGGGCATTATTTGGATATATTTGTATTCAAATTCGAGGCACGAATGAGATGAAAGGTAGTCTTTATGTAAATAGATTACGCAAAACTTAATGGGTGCGATCATACCAGCACTAATGCACCGGATCCCATCAGAACTCCGCAGTTAAGCGTGCTTGGGCGAGAGTAGTACTAGGATGGGTGACCTCCTGGGAAGTCCTCGTGTTGCACCCCTTTTTTTTTTTTTCCATTTTGTATTATTTTATTTATCGTAAGCTTGCAATTATGCGAAATAGTAAAGTTCCGTGGGATGCGTGGACATTATTAGCGTATTTTTATTTTATTTTGTTTCTATCCGCAAAGATACGCATTCTCGGGCATTATTTGGATATATTTGTATTCAAATTCGAGGCACGAATGAGATGAAAGGTAGTCTTTATGTAAATAGATTACGCAAAACTTAATGGGTGCGATCATACCAGCACTAATGCACCGGATCCCATCAGAACTCCGCAGTTAAGCGTGCTTGGGCGAGAGTAGTACTAGGATGGGTGACCTCCTGGGAAGTCCTCGTGTTGCACCCCTCTTTTTTTTTTTTCCATTTTGTATTATTTTATTTATCGTAAGCTTGCAATTATGCGAAATAGTAAAGTTCCGTGGGATGCGTGGACATTATTAGCGTATTTTTATTTTATTTTGTTTCTATCCGCAAAGATACGCATTCTCGGGCATTATTTGGATATATTTGTATTCAAATTCGAGGCACGAATGAGATGAAAGGTAGTCTTTATGTAAATAGATTACGCAAAACTTAATGGGTGCGATCATACCAGCACTAATGCACCGGATCCCATCAGAACTCCGCAGTTAAGCGTGCTTGGGCGAGAGTAGTACTAGGATGGGTGACCTCCTGGGAAGTCCTCGTGTTGCACCCCTCTTTTTTTTTTTTCCATTTTGTATTATTTTATTTATCGTAAGCTTGCAATTATGCGAAATAGTAAAGTTCCGTGGGATGCGTGGACATTATTAGCGTATTTTTATTTTATTTTGTTTCTATCCGCAAAGATACGCATTCTCGGGCATTATTTGGATATATTTGTATTCAAATTCGAGGCACGAATGAGATGAAAGGTAGTCTTTATGTAAATAGATTACGCAAAACTTAATGGGTGCGATCATACCAGCACTAATGCACCGGATCCCATCAGAACTCCGCAGTTAAGCGTGCTTGGGCGAGAGTAGTACTAGGATGGGTGACCTCCTGGGAAGTCCTCGTGTTGCACCCCTCTTTTTTTTTTTTTCCATTTTGTATTATTTTATTTATCGTAAGCTTGCAATTATGCGAAATAGTAAAGTTCCGTGGGATGCGTGGACATTATTAGCGTATTTTTATTTTATTTTGTTTCTATCCGCAAAGATACGCATTCTCGGGCATTATTTGGATATATTTGTATTCAAATTCGAGGCACGAATGAGATGAAAGGTAGTCTTTATGTAAATAGATTACGCAAAACTTAATGGGTGCGATCATACCAGCACTAATGCACCGGATCCCATCAGAACTCCGCAGTTAAGCGTGCTTGGGCGAGAGTAGTACTAGGATGGGTGACCTCCTGGGAAGTCCTCGTGTTGCACCCCTCTTTTTTTTTTTTCCATTTTGTATTATTTTATTTATCGTAAGCTTGCAATTATGCGAAATAGTAAAGTTCCGTGGGATGCGTGGACATTATTAGCGTATTTTTATTTTATTTTGTTTCTATCCGCAAAGATACGCATTCTCGGGCATTATTTGGATATATTTGTATTCAAATTCGAGGCACGAATGAGATGAAAGGTAGTCTTTATGTAAATAGATTACGCAAAACTTAATGGGTGCGATCATACCAGCACTAATGCACCGGATCCCATCAGAACTCCGCAGTTAAGCGTGCTTGGGCGAGAGTAGTACTAGGATGGGTGACCTCCTGGGAAGTCCTCGTGTTGCACCCCTCTTTTTTTTTTTCCATTTTGTATTATTTTATTTATCGTAAGCTTGCAATTATGCGAAATAGTAAAGTTCCGTGGGATGCGTGGACATTATTAGCGTATTTTTATTTTATTTTGTTTCTATCCGCAAAGATACGCATTCTCGGGCATTATTTGGATATATTTGTATTCAAATTCGAGGCACGAATGAGATGAAAGGTAGTCTTTATGTAAATAGATTACGCAAAACTTAATGGGTGCGATCATACCAGCACTAATGCACCGGATCCCATCAGAACTCCGCAGTTAAGCGTGCTTGGGCGAGAGTAGTACTAGGATGGGTGACCTCCTGGGAAGTCCTCGTGTTGCACCCCTCTTTTTTTTTTTTCCATTTTGTATTATTTTATTTATCGTAAGCTTGCAATTATGCGAAATAGTAAAGTTCCGTGGGATGCGTGGACATTATTAGCGTATTTTTATTTTATTTTGTTTCTATCCGCAAAGATACGCATTCTCGGGCATTATTTGGATATATTTGTATTCAAATTCGAGGCACGAATGAGATGAAAGGTAGTCTTTATGTAAATAGATTACGCAAAACTTAATGGGTGCGATCATACCAGCACTAATGCACCGGATCCCATCAGAACTCCGCAGTTAAGCGTGCTTGGGCGAGAGTAGTACTAGGATGGGTGACCTCCTGGGAAGTCCTCGTGTTGCACCCCTTTTTTTTTTTTTCCATTTTGTATTATTTTATTTATCGTAAGCTTGCAATTATGCGAAATAGTAAAGTTCCGTGGGATGCGTGGACATTATTAGCGTATTTTTATTTTATTTTGTTTCTATCCGCAAAGATACGCATTCTCGGGCATTATTTGGATATATTTGTATTCAAATTCGAGGCACGAATGAGATGAAAGGTAGTCTTTATGTAAATAGATTACGCAAAACTTAATGGGTGCGATCATACCAGCACTAATGCACCGGATCCCATCAGAACTCCGCAGTTAAGCGTGCTTGGGCGAGAGTAGTACTAGGATGGGTGACCTCCTGGGAAGTCCTCGTGTTGCACCCCTCTTTTTTTTTTTCCATTTTGTATTATTTTATTTATCGTAAGCTTGCAATTATGCGAAATAGTAAAGTTCCGTGGGATGCGTGGACATTATTAGCGTATTTTTATTTTATTTTGTTTCTATCCGCAAAGATACGCATTCTCGGGCATTATTTGGATATATTTGTATTCAAATTCGAGGCACGAATGAGATGAAAGGTAGTCTTTATGTAAATAGATTACGCAAAACTTAATGGGTGCGATCATACCAGCACTAATGCACCGGATCCCATCAGAACTCCGCAGTTAAGCGTGCTTGGGCGAGAGTAGTACTAGGATGGGTGACCTCCTGGGAAGTCCTCGTGTTGCACCCCTCTTTTTTTTTTTCCATTTTGTATTATTTTATTTATCGTAAGCTTGCAATTATGCGAAATAGTAAAGTTCCGTGGGATGCGTGGACATTATTAGCGTATTTTTATTTTATTTTGTTTCTATCCGCAAAGATACGCATTCTCGGGCATTATTTGGATATATTTGTATTCAAATTCGAGGCACGAATGAGATGAAAGGTAGTCTTTATGTAAATAGATTACGCAAAACTTAATGGGTGCGATCATACCAGCACTAATGCACCGGATCCCATCAGAACTCCGCAGTTAAGCGTGCTTGGGCGAGAGTAGTACTAGGATGGGTGACCTCCTGGGAAGTCCTCGTGTTGCACCCCTCTTTTTTTTTTTCCATTTTGTATTATTTTATTTATCGTAAGCTTGCAATTATGCGAAATAGTAAAGTTCCGTGGGATGCGTGGACATTATTAGCGTATTTTTATTTTATTTTGTTTCTATCCGCAAAGATACGCATTCTCGGGCATTATTTGGATATATTTGTATTCAAATTCGAGGCACGAATGAGATGAAAGGTAGTCTTTATGTAAATAGATTACGCAAAACTTAATGGGTGCGATCATACCAGCACTAATGCACCGGATCCCATCAGAACTCCGCAGTTAAGCGTGCTTGGGCGAGAGTAGTACTAGGATGGGTGACCTCCTGGGAAGTCCTCGTGTTGCACCCCTCTTTTTTTTTTTTCCATTTTGTATTATTTTATTTATCGTAAGCTTGCAATTATGCGAAATAGTAAAGTTCCGTGGGATGCGTGGACATTATTAGCGTATTTTTATTTTATTTTGTTTCTATCCGCAAAGATACGCATTCTCGGGCATTATTTGGATATATTTGTATTCAAATTCGAGGCACGAATGAGATGAAAGGTAGTCTTTATGTAAATAGATTACGCAAAACTTAATGGGTGCGATCATACCAGCACTAATGCACCGGATCCCATCAGAACTCCGCAGTTAAGCGTGCTTGGGCGAGAGTAGTACTAGGATGGGTGACCTCCTGGGAAGTCCTCGTGTTGCACCCCTCTTTTTTTTTTTCCATTTTGTATTATTTTATTTATCGTAAGCTTGCAATTATGCGAAATAGTAAAGTTCCGTGGGATGCGTGGACATTATTAGCGTATTTTTATTTTATTTTGTTTCTATCCGCAAAGATACGCATTCTCGGGCATTATTTGGATATATTTGTATTCAAATTCGAGGCACGAATGAGATGAAAGGTAGTCTTTATGTAAATAGATTACGCAAAACTTAATGGGTGCGATCATACCAGCACTAATGCACCGGATCCCATCAGAACTCCGCAGTTAAGCGTGCTTGGGCGAGAGTAGTACTAGGATGGGTGACCTCCTGGGAAGTCCTCGTGTTGCACCCCTCTTTTTTTTTTTCCATTTTGTATTATTTTATTTATCGTAAGCTTGCAATTATGCGAAATAGTAAAGTTCCGTGGGATGCGTGGACATTATTAGCGTATTTTTATTTTATTTTGTTTCTATCCGCAAAGATACGCATTCTCGGGCATTATTTGGATATATTTGTATTCAAATTCGAGGCACGAATGAGATGAAAGGTAGTCTTTATGTAAATAGATTACGCAAAACTTAATGGGTGCGATCATACCAGCACTAATGCACCGGATCCCATCAGAACTCCGCAGTTAAGCGTGCTTGGGCGAGAGTAGTACTAGGATGGGTGACCTCCTGGGAAGTCCTCGTGTTGCACCCCTCTTTTTTTTTTTTCCATTTTGTATTATTTTATTTATCGTAAGCTTGCAATTATGCGAAATAGTAAAGTTCCGTGGGATGCGTGGACATTATTAGCGTATTTTTATTTTATTTTGTTTCTATCCGCAAAGATACGCATTCTCGGGCATTATTTGGATATATTTGTATTCAAATTCGAGGCACGAATGAGATGAAAGGTAGTCTTTATGTAAATAGATTACGCAAAACTTAATGGGTGCGATCATACCAGCACTAATGCACCGGATCCCATCAGAACTCCGCAGTTAAGCGTGCTTGGGCGAGAGTAGTACTAGGATGGGTGACCTCCTGGGAAGTCCTCGTGTTGCACCCCTCTTTTTTTTTTTCCATTTTGTATTATTTTATTTATCGTAAGCTTGCAATTATGCGAAATAGTAAAGTTCCGTGGGATGCGTGGACATTATTAGCGTATTTTTATTTTATTTTGTTTCTATCCGCAAAGATACGCATTCTCGGGCATTATTTGGATATATTTGTATTCAAATTCGAGGCACGAATGAGATGAAAGGTAGTCTTTATGTAAATAGATTACGCAAAACTTAATGGGTGCGATCATACCAGCACTAATGCACCGGATCCCATCAGAACTCCGCAGTTAAGCGTGCTTGGGCGAGAGTAGTACTAGGATGGGTGACCTCCTGGGAAGTCCTCGTGTTGCACCCCTCTTTTTTTTTTTTCCATTTTGTATTATTTTATTTATCGTAAGCTTGCAATTATGCGAAATAGTAAAGTTCCGTGGGATGCGTGGACATTATTAGCGTATTTTTATTTTATTTTGTTTCTATCCGCAAAGATACGCATTCTCGGGCATTATTTGGATATATTTGTATTCAAATTCGAGGCACGAATGAGATGAAAGGTAGTCTTTATGTAAATAGATTACGCAAAACTTAATGGGTGCGATCATACCAGCACTAATGCACCGGATCCCATCAGAACTCCGCAGTTAAGCGTGCTTGGGCGAGAGTAGTACTAGGATGGGTGACCTCCTGGGAAGTCCTCGTGTTGCACCCCTCTTTTTTTTTTTCCATTTTGTATTATTTTATTTATCGTAAGCTTGCAATTATGCGAAATAGTAAAGTTCCGTGGGATGCGTGGACATTATTAGCGTATTTTTATTTTATTTTGTTTCTATCCGCAAAGATACGCATTCTCGGGCATTATTTGGATATATTTGTATTCAAATTCGAGGCACGAATGAGATGAAAGGTAGTCTTTATGTAAATAGATTACGCAAAACTTAATGGGTGCGATCATACCAGCACTAATGCACCGGATCCCATCAGAACTCCGCAGTTAAGCGTGCTTGGGCGAGAGTAGTACTAGGATGGGTGACCTCCTGGGAAGTCCTCGTGTTGCACCCCTCTTTTTTTTTTTTCCATTTTGTATTATTTTATTTATCGTAAGCTTGCAATTATGCGAAATAGTAAAGTTCCGTGGGATGCGTGGACATTATTAGCGTATTTTTATTTTATTTTGTTTCTATCCGCAAAGATACGCATTCTCGGGCATTATTTGGATATATTTGTATTCAAATTCGAGGCACGAATGAGATGAAAGGTAGTCTTTATGTAAATAGATTACGCAAAACTTAATGGGTGCGATCATACCAGCACTAATGCACCGGATCCCATCAGAACTCCGCAGTTAAGCGTGCTTGGGCGAGAGTAGTACTAGGATGGGTGACCTCCTGGGAAGTCCTCGTGTTGCACCCCTCTTTTTTTTTTTCCATTTTGTATTATTTTATTTATCGTAAGCTTGCAATTATGCGAAATAGTAAAGTTCCGTGGGATGCGTGGACATTATTAGCGTATTTTTATTTTATTTTGTTTCTATCCGCAAAGATACGCATTCTCGGGCATTATTTGGATATATTTGTATTCAAATTCGAGGCACGAATGAGATGAAAGGTAGTCTTTATGTAAATAGATTACGCAAAACTTAATGGGTGCGATCATACCAGCACTAATGCACCGGATCCCATCAGAACTCCGCAGTTAAGCGTGCTTGGGCGAGAGTAGTACTAGGATGGGTGACCTCCTGGGAAGTCCTCGTGTTGCACCCCTCTTTTTTTTTTTTCCATTTTGTATTATTTTATTTATCGTAAGCTTGCAATTATGCGAAATAGTAAAGTTCCGTGGGATGCGTGGACATTATTAGCGTATTTTTATTTTATTTTGTTTCTATCCGCAAAGATACGCATTCTCGGGCATTATTTGGATATATTTGTATTCAAATTCGAGGCACGAATGAGATGAAAGGTAGTCTTTATGTAAATAGATTACGCAAAACTTAATGGGTGCGATCATACCAGCACTAATGCACCGGATCCCATCAGAACTCCGCAGTTAAGCGTGCTTGGGCGAGAGTAGTACTAGGATGGGTGACCTCCTGGGAAGTCCTCGTGTTGCACCCCTCTTTTTTTTTTTCCATTTTGTATTATTTTATTTATCGTAAGCTTGCAATTATGCGAAATAGTAAAGTTCCGTGGGATGCGTGGACATTATTAGCGTATTTTTATTTTATTTTGTTTCTATCCGCAAAGATACGCATTCTCGGGCATTATTTGGATATATTTGTATTCAAATTCGAGGCACGAATGAGATGAAAGGTAGTCTTTATGTAAATAGATTACGCAAAACTTAATGGGTGCGATCATACCAGCACTAATGCACCGGATCCCATCAGAACTCCGCAGTTAAGCGTGCTTGGGCGAGAGTAGTACTAGGATGGGTGACCTCCTGGGAAGTCCTCGTGTTGCACCCCTCTTTTTTTTTTTTCCATTTTGTATTATTTTATTTATCGTAAGCTTGCAATTATGCGAAATAGTAAAGTTCCGTGGGATGCGTGGACATTATTAGCGTATTTTTATTTTATTTTGTTTCTATCCGCAAAGATACGCATTCTCGGGCATTATTTGGATATATTTGTATTCAAATTCGAGGCACGAATGAGATGAAAGGTAGTCTTTATGTAAATAGATTACGCAAAACTTAATGGGTGCGATCATACCAGCACTAATGCACCGGATCCCATCAGAACTCCGCAGTTAAGCGTGCTTGGGCGAGAGTAGTACTAGGATGGGTGACCTCCTGGGAAGTCCTCGTGTTGCACCCCTCTTTTTTTTTTTCCATTTTGTATTATTTTATTTATCGTAAGCTTGCAATTATGCGAAATAGTAAAGTTCCGTGGGATGCGTGGACATTATTAGCGTATTTTTATTTTATTTTGTTTCTATCCGCAAAGATACGCATTCTCGGGCATTATTTGGATATATTTGTATTCAAATTCGAGGCACGAATGAGATGAAAGGTAGTCTTTATGTAAATAGATTACGCAAAACTTAATGGGTGCGATCATACCAGCACTAATGCACCGGATCCCATCAGAACTCCGCAGTTAAGCGTGCTTGGGCGAGAGTAGTACTAGGATGGGTGACCTCCTGGGAAGTCCTCGTGTTGCACCCCTCTTTTTTTTTTTTCCATTTTGTATTATTTTATTTATCGTAAGCTTGCAATTATGCGAAATAGTAAAGTTCCGTGGGATGCGTGGACATTATTAGCGTATTTTTATTTTATTTTGTTTCTATCCGCAAAGATACGCATTCTCGGGCATTATTTGGATATATTTGTATTCAAATTCGAGGCACGAATGAGATGAAAGGTAGTCTTTATGTAAATAGATTACGCAAAACTTAATGGGTGCGATCATACCAGCACTAATGCACCGGATCCCATCAGAACTCCGCAGTTAAGCGTGCTTGGGCGAGAGTAGTACTAGGATGGGTGACCTCCTGGGAAGTCCTCGTGTTGCACCCTCTTTTTTTTTTTTTCCATTTTGTATTATTTTATTTATCGTAAGCTTGCAATTATGCGAAATAGTAAAGTTCCGTGGGATGCGTGGACATTATTAGCGTATTTTTATTTTATTTTGTTTCTATCCGCAAAGATACGCATTCTCGGGCATTATTTGGATATATTTGTATTCAAATTCGAGGCACGAATGAGATGAAAGGTAGTCTTTATGTAAATAGATTACGCAAAACTTAATGGGTGCGATCATACCAGCACTAATGCACCGGATCCCATCAGAACTCCGCAGTTAAGCGTGCTTGGGCGAGAGTAGTACTAGGATGGGTGACCTCCTGGGAAGTCCTCGTGTTGCACCCCTCTTTTTTTTTTTCCATTTTGTATTATTTTATTTATCGTAAGCTTGCAATTATGCGAAATAGTAAAGTTCCGTGGGATGCGTGGACATTATTAGCGTATTTTTATTTTATTTTGTTTCTATCCGCAAAGATACGCATTCTCGGGCATTATTTGGATATATTTGTATTCAAATTCGAGGCACGAATGAGATGAAAGGTAGTCTTTATGTAAATAGATTACGCAAAACTTAATGGGTGCGATCATACCAGCACTAATGCACCGGATCCCATCAGAACTCCGCAGTTAAGCGTGCTTGGGCGAGAGTAGTACTAGGATGGGTGACCTCCTGGGAAGTCCTCGTGTTGCACCCCTCTTTTTTTTTTTCCATTTTGTATTATTTTATTTATCGTAAGCTTGCAATTATGCGAAATAGTAAAGTTCCGTGGGATGCGTGGACATTATTAGCGTATTTTTATTTTATTTTGTTTCTATCCGCAAAGATACGCATTCTCGGGCATTATTTGGATATATTTGTATTCAAATTCGAGGCACGAATGAGATGAAAGGTAGTCTTTATGTAAATAGATTACGCAAAACTTAATGGGTGCGATCATACCAGCACTAATGCACCGGATCCCATCAGAACTCCGCAGTTAAGCGTGCTTGGGCGAGAGTAGTACTAGGATGGGTGACCTCCTGGGAAGTCCTCGTGTTGCACCCCTTTTTTTTTTTTTCCATTTTGTATTATTTTATTTATCGTAAGCTTGCAATTATGCGAAATAGTAAAGTTCCGTGGGATGCGTGGACATTATTAGCGTATTTTTATTTTATTTTGTTTCTATCCGCAAAGATACGCATTCTCGGGCATTATTTGGATATATTTGTATTCAAATTCGAGGCACGAATGAGATGAAAGGTAGTCTTTATGTAAATAGATTACGCAAAACTTAATGGGTGCGATCATACCAGCACTAATGCACCGGATCCCATCAGAACTCCGCAGTTAAGCGTGCTTGGGCGAGAGTAGTACTAGGATGGGTGACCTCCTGGGAAGTCCTCGTGTTGCACCCCTCTTTTTTTTTCCATTTTGTATTATTTTATTTATCGTAAGCTTGCAATTATGCGAAATAGTAAAGTTCCGTGGGATGCGTGGACATTATTAGCGTATTTTTATTTTATTTTGTTTCTATCCGCAAAGATACGCATTCTCGGGCATTATTTGGATATATTTGTATTCAAATTCGAGGCACGAATGAGATGAAAGGTAGTCTTTATGTAAATAGATTACGCAAAACTTAATGGGTGCGATCATACCAGCACTAATGCACCGGATCCCATCAGAACTCCGCAGTTAAGCGTGCTTGGGCGAGAGTAGTACTAGGATGGGTGACCTCCTGGGAAGTCCTCGTGTTGCACCCCTCTTTTTTTTTTCCATTTTGTATTATTTTATTTATCGTAAGCTTGCAATTATGCGAAATAGTAAAGTTCCGTGGGATGCGTGGACATTATTAGCGTATTTTTATTTTATTTTGTTTCTATCCGCAAAGATACGCATTCTCGGGCATTATTTGGATATATTTGTATTCAAATTCGAGGCACGAATGAGATGAAAGGTAGTCTTTATGTAAATAGATTACGCAAAACTTAATGGGTGCGATCATACCAGCACTAATGCACCGGATCCCATCAGAACTCCGCAGTTAAGCGTGCTTGGGCGAGAGTAGTACTAGGATGGGTGACCTCCTGGGAAGTCCTCGTGTTGCACCCCTCTTTTTTTTTTTTCCATTTTGTATTATTTTATTTATCGTAAGCTTGCAATTATGCGAAATAGTAAAGTTCCGTGGGATGCGTGGACATTATTAGCGTATTTTTATTTTATTTTGTTTCTATCCGCAAAGATACGCATTCTCGGGCATTATTTGGATATATTTGTATTCAAATTCGAGGCACGAATGAGATGAAAGGTAGTCTTTATGTAAATAGATTACGCAAAACTTAATGGGTGCGATCATACCAGCACTAATGCACCGGATCCCATCAGAACTCCGCAGTTAAGCGTGCTTGGGCGAGAGTAGTACTAGGATGGGTGACCTCCTGGGAAGTCCTCGTGTTGCACCCCTCTTTTTTTTTTTCCATTTTGTATTATTTTATTTATCGTAAGCTTGCAATTATGCGAAATAGTAAAGTTCCGTGGGATGCGTGGACATTATTAGCGTATTTTTATTTTATTTTGTTTCTATCCGCAAAGATACGCATTCTCGGGCATTATTTGGATATATTTGTATTCAAATTCGAGGCACGAATGAGATGAAAGGTAGTCTTTATGTAAATAGATTACGCAAAACTTAATGGGTGCGATCATACCAGCACTAATGCACCGGATCCCATCAGAACTCCGCAGTTAAGCGTGCTTGGGCGAGAGTAGTACTAGGATGGGTGACCTCCTGGGAAGTCCTCGTGTTGCACCCCTCTTTTTTTTTTTCCATTTTGTATTATTTTATTTATCGTAAGCTTGCAATTATGCGAAATAGTAAAGTTCCGTGGGATGCGTGGACATTATTAGCGTATTTTTATTTTATTTTGTTTCTATCCGCAAAGATACGCATTCTCGGGCATTATTTGGATATATTTGTATTCAAATTCGAGGCACGAATGAGATGAAAGGTAGTCTTTATGTAAATAGATTACGCAAAACTTAATGGGTGCGATCATACCAGCACTAATGCACCGGATCCCATCAGAACTCCGCAGTTAAGCGTGCTTGGGCGAGAGTAGTACTAGGATGGGTGACCTCCTGGGAAGTCCTCGTGTTGCACCCCTCTTTTTTTTTTCCATTTTGTATTATTTTATTTATCGTAAGCTTGCAATTATGCGAAATAGTAAAGTTCCGTGGGATGCGTGGACATTATTAGCGTATTTTTATTTTATTTTGTTTCTATCCGCAAAGATACGCATTCTCGGGCATTATTTGGATATATTTGTATTCAAATTCGAGGCACGAATGAGATGAAAGGTAGTCTTTATGTAAATAGATTACGCAAAACTTAATGGGTGCGATCATACCAGCACTAATGCACCGGATCCCATCAGAACTCCGCAGTTAAGCGTGCTTGGGCGAGAGTAGTACTAGGATGGGTGACCTCCTGGGAAGTCCTCGTGTTGCACCCCTTTTTTTTTTTTCCATTTTGTATTATTTTATTTATCGTAAGCTTGCAATTATGCGAAATAGTAAAGTTCCGTGGGATGCGTGGACATTATTAGCGTATTTTTATTTTATTTTGTTTCTATCCGCAAAGATACGCATTCTCGGGCATTATTTGGATATATTTGTATTCAAATTCGAGGCACGAATGAGATGAAAGGTAGTCTTTATGTAAATAGATTACGCAAAACTTAATGGGTGCGATCATACCAGCACTAATGCACCGGATCCCATCAGAACTCCGCAGTTAAGCGTGCTTGGGCGAGAGTAGTACTAGGATGGGTGACCTCCTGGGAAGTCCTCGTGTTGCACCCCTCTTTTTTTTTTTCCATTTTGTATTATTTTATTTATCGTAAGCTTGCAATTATGCGAAATAGTAAAGTTCCGTGGGATGCGTGGACATTATTAGCGTATTTTTATTTTATTTTGTTTCTATCCGCAAAGATACGCATTCTCGGGCATTATTTGGATATATTTGTATTCAAATTCGAGGCACGAATGAGATGAAAGGTAGTCTTTATGTAAATAGATTACGCAAAACTTAATGGGTGCGATCATACCAGCACTAATGCACCGGATCCCATCAGAACTCCGCAGTTAAGCGTGCTTGGGCGAGAGTAGTACTAGGATGGGTGACCTCCTGGGAAGTCCTCGTGTTGCACCCCTCTTTTTTTTTTTCCATTTTGTATTATTTTATTTATCGTAAGCTTGCAATTATGCGAAATAGTAAAGTTCCGTGGGATGCGTGGACATTATTAGCGTATTTTTATTTTATTTTGTTTCTATCCGCAAAGATACGCATTCTCGGGCATTATTTGGATATATTTGTATTCAAATTCGAGGCACGAATGAGATGAAAGGTAGTCTTTATGTAAATAGATTACGCAAAACTTAATGGGTGCGATCATACCAGCACTAATGCACCGGATCCCATCAGAACTCCGCAGTTAAGCGTGCTTGGGCGAGAGTAGTACTAGGATGGGTGACCTCCTGGGAAGTCCTCGTGTTGCACCCCTCTTTTTTTTTTTTCCATTTTGTATTATTTTATTTATCGTAAGCTTGCAATTATGCGAAATAGTAAAGTTCCGTGGGATGCGTGGACATTATTAGCGTATTTTTATTTTATTTTGTTTCTATCCGCAAAGATACGCATTCTCGGGCATTATTTGGATATATTTGTATTCAAATTCGAGGCACGAATGAGATGAAAGGTAGTCTTTATGTAAATAGATTACGCAAAACTTAATGGGTGCGATCATACCAGCACTAATGCACCGGATCCCATCAGAACTCCGCAGTTAAGCGTGCTTGGGCGAGAGTAGTACTAGGATGGGTGACCTCCTGGGAAGTCCTCGTGTTGCACCCCTCTTTTTTTTTCCATTTTGTATTATTTTATTTATCGTAAGCTTGCAATTATGCGAAATAGTAAAGTTCCGTGGGATGCGTGGACATTATTAGCGTATTTTTATTTTATTTTGTTTCTATCCGCAAAGATACGCATTCTCGGGCATTATTTGGATATATTTGTATTCAAATTCGAGGCACGAATGAGATGAAAGGTAGTCTTTATGTAAATAGATTACGCAAAACTTAATGGGTGCGATCATACCAGCACTAATGCACCGGATCCCATCAGAACTCCGCAGTTAAGCGTGCTTGGGCGAGAGTAGTACTAGGATGGGTGACCTCCTGGGAAGTCCTCGTGTTGCACCCTCTTTTTTTTTTTCCATTTTGTATTATTTTATTTATCGTAAGCTTGCAATTATGCGAAATAGTAAAGTTCCGTGGGATGCGTGGACATTATTAGCGTATTTTTATTTTATTTTGTTTCTATCCGCAAAGATACGCATTCTCGGGCATTATTTGGATATATTTGTATTCAAATTCGAGGCACGAATGAGATGAAAGGTAGTCTTTATGTAAATAGATTACGCAAAACTTAATGGGTGCGATCATACCAGCACTAATGCACCGGATCCCATCAGAACTCCGCAGTTAAGCGTGCTTGGGCGAGAGTAGTACTAGGATGGGTGACCTCCTGGGAAGTCCTCGTGTTGCACCCCTCTTTTTTTTTTCCATTTTGTATTATTTTATTTATCGTAAGCTTGCAATTATGCGAAATAGTAAAGTTCCGTGGGATGCGTGGACATTATTAGCGTATTTTTATTTTATTTTGTTTCTATCCGCAAAGATACGCATTCTCGGGCATTATTTGGATATATTTGTATTCAAATTCGAGGCACGAATGAGATGAAAGGTAGTCTTTATGTAAATAGATTACGCAAAACTTAATGGGTGCGATCATACCAGCACTAATGCACCGGATCCCATCAGAACTCCGCAGTTAAGCGTGCTTGGGCGAGAGTAGTACTAGGATGGGTGACCTCCTGGGAAGTCCTCGTGTTGCACCCCTCTTTTTTTTTTCCATTTTGTATTATTTTATTTATCGTAAGCTTGCAATTATGCGAAATAGTAAAGTTCCGTGGGATGCGTGGACATTATTAGCGTATTTTTATTTTATTTTGTTTCTATCCGCAAAGATACGCATTCTCGGGCATTATTTGGATATATTTGTATTCAAATTCGAGGCACGAATGAGATGAAAGGTAGTCTTTATGTAAATAGATTACGCAAAACTTAATGGGTGCGATCATACCAGCACTAATGCACCGGATCCCATCAGAACTCCGCAGTTAAGCGTGCTTGGGCGAGAGTAGTACTAGGATGGGTGACCTCCTGGGAAGTCCTCGTGTTGCACCCTCTTTTTTTTTTTTCCATTTTGTATTATTTTATTTATCGTAAGCTTGCAATTATGCGAAATAGTAAAGTTCCGTGGGATGCGTGGACATTATTAGCGTATTTTTATTTTATTTTGTTTCTATCCGCAAAGATACGCATTCTCGGGCATTATTTGGATATATTTGTATTCAAATTCGAGGCACGAATGAGATGAAAGGTAGTCTTTATGTAAATAGATTACGCAAAACTTAATGGGTGCGATCATACCAGCACTAATGCACCGGATCCCATCAGAACTCCGCAGTTAAGCGTGCTTGGGCGAGAGTAGTACTAGGATGGGTGACCTCCTGGGAAGTCCTCGTGTTGCACCCCTCTTTTTTTTTTTTCCATTTTGTATTATTTTATTTATCGTAAGCTTGCAATTATGCGAAATAGTAAAGTTCCGTGGGATGCGTGGACATTATTAGCGTATTTTTATTTTATTTTGTTTCTATCCGCAAAGATACGCATTCTCGGGCATTATTTGGATATATTTGTATTCAAATTCGAGGCACGAATGAGATGAAAGGTAGTCTTTATGTAAATAGATTACGCAAAACTTAATGGGTGCGATCATACCAGCACTAATGCACCGGATCCCATCAGAACTCCGCAGTTAAGCGTGCTTGGGCGAGAGTAGTACTAGGATGGGTGACCTCCTGGGAAGTCCTCGTGTTGCACCCCTCTTTTTTTTTTTCCATTTTGTATTATTTTATTTATCGTAAGCTTGCAATTATGCGAAATAGTAAAGTTCCGTGGGATGCGTGGACATTATTAGCGTATTTTTATTTTATTTTGTTTCTATCCGCAAAGATACGCATTCTCGGGCATTATTTGGATATATTTGTATTCAAATTCGAGGCACGAATGAGATGAAAGGTAGTCTTTATGTAAATAGATTACGCAAAACTTAATGGGTGCGATCATACCAGCACTAATGCACCGGATCCCATCAGAACTCCGCAGTTAAGCGTGCTTGGGCGAGAGTAGTACTAGGATGGGTGACCTCCTGGGAAGTCCTCGTGTTGCACCCTCTTTTTTTTTTTCCATTTTGTATTATTTTATTTATCGTAAGCTTGCAATTATGCGAAATAGTAAAGTTCCGTGGGATGCGTGGACATTATTAGCGTATTTTTATTTTATTTTGTTTCTATCCGCAAAGATACGCATTCTCGGGCATTATTTGGATATATTTGTATTCAAATTCGAGGCACGAATGAGATGAAAGGTAGTCTTTATGTAAATAGATTACGCAAAACTTAATGGGTGCGATCATACCAGCACTAATGCACCGGATCCCATCAGAACTCCGCAGTTAAGCGTGCTTGGGCGAGAGTAGTACTAGGATGGGTGACCTCCTGGGAAGTCCTCGTGTTGCACCCCTCTTTTTTTTTTTCCATTTTGTATTATTTTATTTATCGTAAGCTTGCAATTATGCGAAATAGTAAAGTTCCGTGGGATGCGTGGACATTATTAGCGTATTTTTATTTTATTTTGTTTCTATCCGCAAAGATACGCATTCTCGGGCATTATTTGGATATATTTGTATTCAAATTCGAGGCACGAATGAGATGAAAGGTAGTCTTTATGTAAATAGATTACGCAAAACTTAATGGGTGCGATCATACCAGCACTAATGCACCGGATCCCATCAGAACTCCGCAGTTAAGCGTGCTTGGGCGAGAGTAGTACTAGGATGGGTGACCTCCTGGGAAGTCCTCGTGTTGCACCCCTTTTTTTTTTTCCATTTTGTATTATTTTATTTATCGTAAGCTTGCAATTATGCGAAATAGTAAAGTTCCGTGGGATGCGTGGACATTATTAGCGTATTTTTATTTTATTTTGTTTCTATCCGCAAAGATACGCATTCTCGGGCATTATTTGGATATATTTGTATTCAAATTCGAGGCACGAATGAGATGAAAGGTAGTCTTTATGTAAATAGATTACGCAAAACTTAATGGGTGCGATCATACCAGCACTAATGCACCGGATCCCATCAGAACTCCGCAGTTAAGCGTGCTTGGGCGAGAGTAGTACTAGGATGGGTGACCTCCTGGGAAGTCCTCGTGTTGCACCCCTCTTTTTTTTTTTCCATTTTGTATTATTTTATTTATCGTAAGCTTGCAATTATGCGAAATAGTAAAGTTCCGTGGGATGCGTGGACATTATTAGCGTATTTTTATTTTATTTTGTTTCTATCCGCAAAGATACGCATTCTCGGGCATTATTTGGATATATTTGTATTCAAATTCGAGGCACGAATGAGATGAAAGGTAGTCTTTATGTAAATAGATTACGCAAAACTTAATGGGTGCGATCATACCAGCACTAATGCACCGGATCCCATCAGAACTCCGCAGTTAAGCGTGCTTGGGCGAGAGTAGTACTAGGATGGGTGACCTCCTGGGAAGTCCTCGTGTTGCACCCCTCTTTTTTTTTTTTCATTTTGTATTATTTTATTTATCGTAAGCTTGCAATTATGCGAAATAGTAAAGTTCCGTGGGATGCGTGGACATTATTAGCGTATTTTTATTTTATTTTGTTTCTATCCGCAAAGATACGCATTCTCGGGCATTATTTGGATATATTTGTATTCAAATTCGAGGCACGAATGAGATGAAAGGTAGTCTTTATGTAAATAGATTACGCAAAACTTAATGGGTGCGATCATACCAGCACTAATGCACCGGATCCCATCAGAACTCCGCAGTTAAGCGTGCTTGGGCGAGAGTAGTACTAGGATGGGTGACCTCCTGGGAAGTCCTCGTGTTGCACCCCTTTTTTTTTTTTCCATTTTGTATTATTTTATTTATCGTAAGCTTGCAATTATGCGAAATAGTAAAGTTCCGTGGGATGCGTGGACATTATTAGCGTATTTTTATTTTATTTTGTTTCTATCCGCAAAGATACGCATTCTCGGGCATTATTTGGATATATTTGTATTCAAATTCGAGGCACGAATGAGATGAAAGGTAGTCTTTATGTAAATAGATTACGCAAAACTTAATGGGTGCGATCATACCAGCACTAATGCACCGGATCCCATCAGAACTCCGCAGTTAAGCGTGCTTGGGCGAGAGTAGTACTAGGATGGGTGACCTCCTGGGAAGTCCTCGTGTTGCACCCTTTTTTTTTTTTCCATTTTGTATTATTTTATTTATCGTAAGCTTGCAATTATGCGAAATAGTAAAGTTCCGTGGGATGCGTGGACATTATTAGCGTATTTTTATTTTATTTTGTTTCTATCCGCAAAGATACGCATTCTCGGGCATTATTTGGATATATTTGTATTCAAATTCGAGGCACGAATGAGATGAAAGGTAGTCTTTATGTAAATAGATTACGCAAAACTTAATGGGTGCGATCATACCAGCACTAATGCACCGGATCCCATCAGAACTCCGCAGTTAAGCGTGCTTGGGCGAGAGTAGTACTAGGATGGGTGACCTCTTGGGAAGTCCTCGTGTTGCACCCTCTTTTTTTTTTTTCATTTTGTATTATTTTATTTATCGTAAGCTTGCAATTATGCGAAATAGTAAAGTTCCGTGGGATGCGTGGACATTATTAGCGTATTTTTATTTTATTTTGTTTCTATCCGCAAAGATACGCATTCTCGGGCATTATTTGGATATATTTGTATTCAAATTCGAGGCACGAATGAGATGAAAGGTAGTCTTTATGTAAATAGATTACGCAAAACTTAATGGGTGCGATCATACCAGCACTAATGCACCGGATCCCATCAGAAACTCCGCAGTTAAGCGTGCTTGGGCGAGAGTAGTACTAGGATGGGTGACCTCCTGGGAAGTCCTCGTGTTGCACCCTCTTTTTTTTTTTTCCATTTTGTATTATTTTATTTATCGTAAGCTTGCAATTATGCGAAATAGTAAAGTTCCGTGGGATGCGTGGACATTATTAGCGTATTTTTATTTTATTTTGTTTCTATCCGCAAAGATACGCATTCTCGGGCATTATTTGGATATATTTGTATTCAAATTCGAGGCACGAATGAGATGAAAGGTAGTCTTTATGTAAATAGATTACGCAAAACTTAATGGGTGCGATCATACCAGCACTAATGCACGGATCCCATCAGAACTCCGCAGTTAAGCGTGCTTGGGCGAGAGTAGTACTAGGATGGGTGACTCCTGGGAAGTCCTCGTGTTGCACCCCTCTTTTTTTTTTTCCATTTTGTATTATTTTATTTATCGTAAGCTTGCAATTATGCGAAATAGTAAAGTTCCGTGGGATGCGTGGACATTATTAGCGTATTTTTATTTTATTTTGTTTCTATCCGCAAAGATACGCATTCTCGGGCATTATTTGGATATATTTGTATTCAAATTCGAGGCACGAATGAGATGAAAGGTAGTCTTTATGTAAATAGATTACGCAAAACTTAATGGGTGCGATCATACCAGCACTAATGCACGGATCCATCAGAACTCCGCAGTTAAGCGTGCTTGGGCGAGAGTAGTACTAGGATGGGTGACCTCTTGGGAAGTCCTCGTGTTTGCCCCCTCTTTTTTTTTTTTCATTTTGTATTATTTTATTTATCGTAAGCTTGCAATTATGCGAAATAGTAAAGTTCCGTGGGATGCGTGGACATTTTAGCGTATTTTTATTTTATTTTGTTTCTATCCGCAAAGATACGCATTTCGGGGCATTATTGGGATATATTTGTATTCAAATTCGAGGCACGAATGAGATGAAAGGTAGTCTTTATGTAAATAGATTACGCAAACTTAATGGGTGCGATCATACCAGCACTAATGCACCGGATCCATCAGAACTCCGCAGTTAAGCGTGCTTGGGCGAGAGTAGTACTAGGATGGGTGACCTCCTGGGAAGTCCTCGTGTTGCACCCCTCTTTTTTTTTCCATTTTGTATTATTTTATTTATCGTAAGCTTGCAATTATGCGAAATAGTAAAGTTCCGTGGGATGCGTGGACATTATTAGCGTATTTTTATTATTTTGTTTTTATCCGCAAAGATACGCATTCTCGGGCATTATTTGGATATATTTGTATTCAAATTCGAGGCACGAATGAGATGAAAGGTAGTCTTTAATGTATAGATTACGCAAAACTTAATGGGTGCGATCATACCAGCACTAATGCACCGGATCCCATCAGAACTCCGCAGTTAAGCGTGCTTGGGCGAGAGTAGTACTAGGATGGGTGACCTCCTGGGAAGTCCTCGTGTTGCACCCTCTTTTTTTTTTTTTCCATTTTGTATTATTTTATTTATCGTAAGCTTGCAATTATGCGAAATAGTAAAGTTCCGTGGATGCGTGGACATTATTAGCGTATTTTTATTTTATTTTGTTTCTATCCGCAAGATACGCATTCTCGGGCATTATTTGGATATATTTGTATTCAAATTCGAGGCACGAATGAGATGAAAGGTAGTCTTTATGTAAATAGATTACGCAAACTTAATGGGTGCGATCATACCAGCACTAATGCACGGATCCCATCAGAACTCCGCAGTTAAGCGTGCTTGGGCGAGAGTAGTACTAGGATGGGTGACTCCTGGGAAGTCCTCGTGTTGCACCCTCTTTTTTTTTTTTCCATTTTGTATTATTTTATTTATCGTAAGCTTGCAATTATGCGAAATAGTAAAGTTCCGTGGGAGCGTGGACATTATTAGCGTATTTTTATTTTATTTTGTTTCTATCCGCAAAGATACGCATTCGGGCATTATTTGGATATATTTGTATTCAATTCGAGGCACGAATGAGATGAAAGGTAGTCTTTATGTAAATAGATTACGCAAAACTAATGGGTGCGATCATACCAGCACTAATGCACCGGATCCATCAGAACTCCGCAGTTAAGCGTGCTTGGGCGAGAGTAGTACTAGGATGGGTGACCTCCTGGGAAGTCCTCGTGTTGCACCCTCTTTTTTTTTTTTCATTTTGTATTATTTTATTTATCGTAAGCTTGCAATTATGCGAAATAGTAAAGTTCCGTGGGATGCGTGGACATTATTAGCGTATTTTTATTTATTTTGTTTCTATCGCAAAGATACGCATTCTCGGGCATTATTTGGATATATTTGTATTCAAATTCGAGGCACGAATGAGATGAAAGGTAGTCTTTATGTAAATAGATTACGCAAAACTTAATGGGTGCGATCATACCAGCACTAATGCACCGGATCCCATCAGAACTCCGCAGTTAAGCGTGCTTGGGCGAGAGTAGTACTAGGATGGGTGACCTCCTGGGAAGTCTCGTGTTGCACCCTCTTTTTTTTTTTTTTCATTTTGTATTATTTTATTTATCGTAAGCTTGCAATTATGCGAAATAGTAAAGTTCCGTGGGATGCGTGGACATTATTAGCGTATTTTTATTTTATTTTGTTTCTATCCGCAAAGATACGCATTCTCGGGCATTATTTGGATATATTTGTATTCAAATTCGAGGCACGAATGAGATGAAAGGTAGTCTTTATGTAAATAGATTACGCAAACTTAATGGGTGCGATCATACCAGCACTAATGCACCGGATCCCATCAAACTCCGCAGTTAAGCGTGCTTGGGCGAGAGTAGTACTAGGATGGGTGACCTCCTGGGAAGTCCTCGTGTTGCACCCTCTTTTTTTTTTTTTTCCATTTTGTATTATTTTTATTTATCGTAAGCTTGCAATTATGCGAAATAGTAAAGTTCCGTGGGATGCGTGGACATTATTAGCGTATTTTTATTTTATTTTGTTTCTATCCGCAAAGATACGCATTCTCGGGCATTATTTGGATATATTTGTATTCAAATTCGAGGCACGAATGAGATGAAAGGTAGTCTTTATGTAAATAGATTACGCAAAACTTAATG
This sequence comes from Gossypioides kirkii, assembly GCA_005610355.1. Lineage (NCBI taxonomy): Eukaryota > Viridiplantae > Streptophyta > Magnoliopsida > Malvales > Malvaceae > Gossypioides > Gossypioides kirkii. The sequence goes on along the minus strand of CP032251.1, from coordinate 11,905,650 downwards.
GGTGCGATCATACCAGCACTAATGCACCGGATCCCATCAGAACTCCGCAGTTAAGCGTGCTTGGGCGAGAGTAGTACTAGGATGGGTGACCTCCTGGGAAGTCCTCGTGTTGCACCCCTTTTTTTTTTTTTTTTCATTTTGTATTATTTTATTTATCGTAAGCTTGCAATTATGCGAAATAGTAAAGTTCCGTGGGATGCGTGGACATTATTAGCGTATTTTTATTTTATTTTGTTTCTATCCGCAAAGATACGCATTCTCGGGCATTATTTGGATATATTTGTATTCAAATTCGAGGCACGAATGAGATGAAAGGTAGTCTTTATGTAAATAGATTACGCAAAACTTAATGGGTGCGATCATACCAGACTAATGCACCGGATCCCATCAGAACTCCGCAGTTAAGCGTGCTTGGGCGAGAGTAGTACTAGGATGGGTGACCTCCTGGGAAGTCCTCGTGTTGCACCCTCTTTTTTTTTTTTCCATTTTGTATTATTTTATTTATCGTAAGCTTGCAATTATGCGAAATAGTAAAGTTCGTGGGATGCGTGGACATTATTAGCGTATTTTTATTTTATTTTGTTTCTATCCGCAAAGATACGCATTCTCGGGCATTATTTGGATATATTTGTATTCAAATTCGAGGCACGAATGAGATGAAGGTAGTCTTTATGTAAATAGATTACGCAAAACTTAATGGGTGCGATCATACCAGCACTAATGCACCGGATCCCATCAGAACTCCGCAGTTAAGCGTGCTTGGGCGAGAGTAGTACTAGGATGGGTGACCTCCTGGGAAGTCCTCGTGTTTGCACCTCTTTTTTTTTTTTTCCATTTTGTATTATTTTATTTATCGTAAGCTTGCAATTATGCGAAATAGTAAAGTTCCGTGGGATGCGTGGACATTATTAGCGTATTTTTATTTTATTTTGTTTCTATCCGCAAAGATACGCATTCTCGGGCATTATTTGGATATATTTGTATTCAAATTCGAGGCACGAATGAGATGAAAGGTAGTCTTTATGTAAATAGATTACGCAAAACTTAATGGGTGCGATCATACCAGCACTAATGCACCGGATCCATCAGAACTCCGCAGTTAAGCGTGCTTGGGCGAGAGTAGTACTAGGATGGGTGACCTTGGGAAGTCCTCGTGTTGCACCCTCTTTTTTTTTTTTTTTCATTTGTATTATTTTATTTATCGTAAGCTTGCAATTATGCGAAATAGTAAAGTCCGTGGATGCGTGGACATTATTAGCGTATTTTTATTTTATTTTGTTTCTATCCGCAAGATACGCATTCTCGGCATTATTTGGATATATTTGTATTCAAATTCGAGGCACGAATGAGATGAAAGGTAGTCTTTATGTAAATAGATTACGCAAAACTTAATGGGTGCGATCATACCAGCACTAATGCACCGGATCCCATCAGAACTCGCAGTTAAGCGTGCTTGGGCGAGAGTAGTACTAGGATGGGTGACCTCTGGGAAGTCTCGTGTTGCACCTCTTTTTTTTTTTCCATTTTGTATTATTTTATTTATCGTAAGCTTGCAATTATGCGAAATAGTAAAGTTCCGTGGGATGCGTGGACATTATTAGCGTATTTTTATTTTATTTTGTTTCTATCCGCAAAGATACGCATTCTCGGGCATTATTTGGATATATTTGTATTCAAATTCGAGGCACGAATGAGATGAAAGGTAGTCTTTATGTAAATAGATTACGCAAAACTTAATGGGTGCGATCATACCAGCACTAATGCACGGATCCATCAGAACTCCGCAGTTAAGCGTGCTTGGGAGAGTAGTACTAGGATGGGTGACCTCCTGGGAAGTCCTCGTGTTGCACCTCTTTTTTTTTTTTCCATTTTGTATTATTTTATTTATCGTAAGCTTGCAATTATGCGAAATAGTAAAGTTCCGTGGGATGCGTGGACATTATTAGCGTATTTTTATTTTATTTTGTTTCTATCCGCAAAGATACGCATTTCTGGCATTATTTGGATATATTTGTATTCAAATTCGAGGCACGAATGAGATGAAAGGTAGTCTTTATGTAAAGATTACGCAAAACTTAATGGGTGCGATCATACCAGCACTAATGCACCGGATCCATCAGAACTCCGCAGTTAGCGTGCTTGGGCGAGAGTAGTACTAGGATGGGTGACTCCTGGGAAGTCTCGTGTTGCACCCTCTTTTTTTTTTTTTTTCATTTTGTATTATTTTATTTATCGTAAGCTTGCAATTATGCGAAATAGTAAAGTTCCGTGGGATGCGTGGACATTATTAGCGTATTTTTATTTTTATTGTTTCTATCCGCAAAGATACGCATTCTCGGCATTATTTGGATATATTTGTATTCAAATTCGAGCACGAATGAGATGAAAGGTAGTCTTTATGTAAATAGATTACGCAAAACTTAATGGGTGCGATCATACAGCACTAATGCACCGGATCCCATCAGAACTCCGGTTAAGCGTGCTTGGGCGAGAGTAGTACTAGGATGGGTGACCTCTGGGAAGTCCTCGTGTTGCACCCTCTTTTTTTTTTTTCCATTTTGTATTATTTTATTTATCGTAAGCTTGCAATTATGCGAAATAGTAAAGTTCGTGGGATGCGTGGACATTATTAGCGTATTTTTATTTTATTTTGTTTCTATCCGCAAAGATACGCATTCTCGGGCATTATTTGGATATATTTGTATTCAAATTCGAGGCACGAATGAGATGAAGGTAGTCTTTATGTAAATAGATTACGCAAAACTTAATGGGTGCGATCATACCAGCACTAATGCACCGGATCCATCAGAACTCCGCAGTTAAGCGTGCTTGGGCGAGAGTAGTACTAGGATGGGTGACCTCCTGGGAAGTCTCGTGTTGCACCCCTTTTTTTTTTTTCCATTTTGTATTATTTTATTTATCGTAAGCTTGCAATTATGCGAATAGTAAAGTTTCGTGGGATGCGTGGACATTATTAGCGTATTTTTATTTTATTTTGTTTCTATCCGCAAAGATACGCATTCTCGGGCATTATTTGGATATATTTGTATTCAAATTCGAGGCACGAATGAGATGAAAGGTAGTCTTTATGTAAATAGATTACGCAAAACTTAATGGGTGCGATCATACAGCACTAATGCACGGATCCATCAGAATCCGCAGTTAAGCGTGCTTGGGCGAGAGTAGTACTAGGATGGGTGACCCTGGGAAGTCCCTCGTGTTGCACCCCTCTTTTTTTTTTTCCTTTTGTATTATTTATTTATCGTAAGCTTGCAATTATGCGAAATAGTAAAGTTCCGTGGGATGCGTGGACATTATTAGCGTATTTTATTTTATTTTGTTTCTATCCGCAAAGATACGCATTCTCGGCATTATTTGGATATTTGTATTCAAATTCGAGGCACGAATGAGATGAAAGGTAGTCTTTATGTAAATAGATTACGCAAAACTTAATGGGTGCGATCATACCAGCACTAATGCACCGGATCCATCAGAACTCCGCAGTTAAGCGTGCTTGGGCGAGAGTAGTACTAGGATGGGTGACCTCCTGGGAGTCCTCGTGTTGCACCCCTCTTTTTTTTTTTTTTTCCATTTTGTATTATTTTATTTATCGTAGCTTGCAATTATGCGAAATAGTAAAGTTCCGTGGGATGCGTGGACATTATTAGCGTATTTTTATTTTATTTTGTTTCTATCCGCAAAGATACGCATTCTCGGGCATTATTTTGGATATATTTGTATTCAAATTCGAGGCACGAATGAGATGAAAGGTAGTCTTTATGTAAATAGATTACGCAAACTTAATGGGTGCGATCATACAGACTAATGCACCGATCCATCAGAATCCGCAGTTAAGCGTGCTTGGGCGAGAGTAGTACTAGGATGGGTGACCTCCTGGGAAGTCTCGTGTTGCACCATCTTTTTTTTTTTCCATTTTGTATTATTTTATTTATCGTAAGCTTGCAATTATGCGAAATAGTAAAGTTCCGTGGGATGCGTGGACATTATTAGCGTATTTTTATTTTATTTTGTTTCTATCCGCAAGATACGCATTCTCGGGCATTATTTGGATATATTTGTATTCAAATTCGAGGCACGAATGAGATGAAAGGTAGTCTTTATGTAAATAGATTACGCAAAACTTAATGGGTGCGATCAACCAGCACTAATGCACCGGATCATCAGAACTCCGCAGTTAAGCGTGCTTGGGCGAGAGTAGTACTAGGATGGGTGACCTCCTGGAAGTCTCGTGTTGCACCCCTCTTTTTTTTTTTTTCCATTTTGTATTATTTTATTTATCGTAAGCTTGCAATTATGCGAAATAGTAAGTTCGTGGGATGCGTGGACATTATTAGCGTATTTTTATTTTATTTTTGTTTCTATCCGCAAAGATACGCATTCTCGGGCATTATTTGG
>CP032251.1:11869255-11901134 GCA_005610355.1 Gossypioides kirkii | reverse complement strand
CCTCAGAACTCCGCAGTTAAGCGTGCTTGGGCGAGAGTAGTACTAGGATGGGTGACCTCCTGGGAAGTCCTCGTGTTGCACCCCTCTTTTTTTTTTTCCATTTTGTATTATTTTATTTATCGTAAGCTTGCAATTATGCGAAATAGTAAAGTCCGTGGGATGCGTGGACATTATTAGCGTATTTTTAATTTTATTTTGTTTCTATCCGCAAAGATACGCATTCTCGGGCATTATTTGAATATTTTGTATTCAAATTCGAGGCACGAATGAGATGAAAGGTAGTCTTTATGTAAATAGATTACGCAAAACTTAATGGGTGCGATCATACCAGCACTAATGCACCGGATCCCATCAGAACTCCGCAGTTAGCGTGCTTGGGCGAGAGTAGTACTAGGATGGGTGACCTCCTGGGAAGTCCTCGTGTTGCACCCCTCTTTTTTTTTTTCCATTTTGTATTATTTTATTTATCGTAAGCTTGCAATTATGCGAAATAGTAAAGTTCCGTGGGATGCGTGGACATTATTAGCGTATTTTTTATTTTATTTTGTTTCTATCCGCAAAGATACGCATTCTCGGGCATTATTTGGATATATTTGTATTCAAATTCGAGGCACGAATGAGATGAAAGGTAGTCTTTATGTAAATAGATTACGCAAAACTTAATGGGTGCGATCATACCAGCACTAATGCACCGGATCCATCAGAACTCCGCAGTTAAGCGTGCTTGGGCGAGAGTAGTACTAGGATGGGTGACCTCCTGGGAAGTCCTCGTGTTGCACCCTCTTTTTTTTTTTTTTCCATTTTGTATTATTTTATTTATCGTAAGCTTGCAATTATGCGAAATAGTAAAGTTCCGTGGGATGCGTGGACATTATTAGCGTATTTTTATTTATTTTGTTTCTATCTATCCGCAAAGATACGCATTCTCGGGCATTATTTGGATATATTTGTATTCAAATTCGAGGCACGAATGAGATGAAAGGTAGTCTTTATGTAAATAGATTACGCAAAACTTAATGGGTGCGATCATACCAGCACTAATGCACCGGATCCCATCAGAAAAAACTCCGCAGGTAAGCGTGCTTGGGCGAGAGTAGTACTAGGATGGGTGACCTCCTGGGAAGTCCTCGTGTTGCACCCCTCTTTTTTTTTTTTTTCCATTTTGTATTATTTTATTTATCGTAAGCTTGCAATTATGCGAAATAGTAAAGTTCCGTGGGATGCGTGGACATTATTAGCGTATTTTTATTTTATTTTGTTTCTATCCGCAAAGATACGCATTCTCGGCATTATTTGGATATATTTGTATTCAAATTCGAGGCACGAATGAGATGAAAGTAGTCTTTATGTAAATAGATTACGCAAAATAATGGTGCGATCATACCAGCACTAATGCACCGGATCCCATCAGACTCCGCAGTTAAGCGTGCTTGGGCGAGAGTAGTACTAGGATGGGTGACCTCCTGGGAAGTCCTCGTGTTGCACCCCTCTTTTTTTTTCCATTTTGTATTATTTTATTTATCGTAAGCTTGCAATTATGCGAAATAGTAAAGTTCCGTGGGATGCGTGGACATTATTAGCGTATTTTTATTTTATTTTGTTTCTATCCGCAAAGATACGCATTCTCGGGCATTATTTGGATATATTTGTATTCAAATTCGAGGCACGAATGAGATGAAAGGTAGTCTTTATGTAAATAGATTACGCAAAACTTAATGGGTGCGATCATACCAGCACTAATGCACCGGATCCCATCAGAACTCCGCAGTTAAGCGTGCTTGGGCGAGAGTAGTACTAGGATGGGTGACCTCCTGGGAAGTCCTCGTGTTGCACCCCCTCTTTTTTTTTTTTTTCCATTTTGTATTATTTTATTTATCGTAAGCTTGCAATTATGCGAAATAGTAAAGTTCCGTGGGATGCGTGGACATTATTAGCGTATTTTTATTTTATTTTGTTTCTATCCGCAAAGATACGCATTCTCGGGCATTATTTGGATATATTTGTATTCAAATTCGAGGCACGAATGAGATGAAAGGTAGTCTTTATGTAAATAGATTACGCAAACTTAATGGGTGCGATCATACCAGCACTAATGCACCGGATCCCATCAGAACTCCGCAGTTAAGCGTGCTTGGGCGAGAGTAGTACTAGGATGGGTGACCTCCTGGAAGTCCTCGTGTTGCACCCCTCTTTTTTTTTTTTTCCATTTTGTATTATTTTATTTATCGTAAGCTTGCAATTATGCGAAATAGTAAAGTCCGTGGATGCGTGGACATTATTAGCGTATTTTATTTTTATTTTGTTTCTATCCGCAAAGATACGCATTCTCGGGCATTATTTGGATATATTTGTATTCAAATTCGAGGCACGAATGAGATGAAAGGTAGTCTTTATGTAAATAGATTACGCAAACTTATGGGTGCGATCATACCAGCACTAATGCACCGGATCCCATCAGAACTCCGCAGTTAAGCGTGCTTGGGCGAGAGTAGTACTAGGATGGGTGACCTCCTGGGAAGTCCTCGTGTTGCACCCCTCTTTTTTTTTTCCATTTTGTATTATTTTATTTATCGTAAGCTTGCAATTATGCGAAATAGTAAAGTTCCGTGGGATACGTGGACATTATTAGCGTATTTTTATTTTATTTTGTTTCTATCCGCAAAGATACGCATTCTCGGGCATTATTTGTATATTTGTATTCAAATTCGAGGCACGAATGAGATGAAAGGTAGTCTTTATGTAAATATTACGCAAAATTAATGGGTGCGATCATACCAGCACTAATGCACCGGATCCCATCAGAACTCCGCAGTTAAGCGTGCTTGGGCGAGAGTAGTACTAGGATGGGTGACCTCCTGGGAAGTCCTCGTGTTGCACCCCTCTCTTTTTTTTTTTCCATTTTGTATTATTTTATTTATCGTAAGCTTGCAATTATGCGAAATAGTAAAGTTCCGTGGATACGTGGACATTATTAGCGTATTTTTATTTTATTTTGTTTCTATCCGCAAAGATACGCATTCTCGGGCATTATTTGGGTATATTTGTATTCAAATTCGAGGCACGAATGAGATGAAAGGTAGTCTTTATGTAAATAGATTACGCAAAACTTAATGGGTGCGATCATACCAGCACTAATGCACCGGATCCCATCAGAACTCCGCAGTTAAGCGTGCTTGGGCGAGAGTAGTACTAGGATGGGTGACCTCCTGGGAAGTCCTCGTGTTGCACACCTCTTTTTTTTTTTTTTTTTCCATTTTGTATTATTTTATTTATCGTAAGCTTGCAATTATGCGAAATAGTAAAGTTCCGTGGATACGTGGACATTATTAGCGTATTTTTATTTTATTTTGTTTCTATCCGCAAAGATACGCATTCTCGGGCATTATTTGGGTATATTTGTATTCAAATTCGAGGCACGAATGAGATGAAAGGTAGTCTTTAGGTAAATAGATTACGCAAAACTTATGGGTGCGATCATCCAGCACTAATGCACCGGATCCCATCAGAACTCCGCAGTTAAAGCGTGCTTGGGCGAGAGTAGTACTAGGATGGGTGACCTCCTGGGAAGTCCTCGTGTTGCACCCCTCTTTTTTTTTTCCATTTTGTATTATTTTATTTATCGTAAGCTTGCAATTATGCGAAATAGTAAAGTTCCGTGGGATACGTGGACATTATTAGCGTATTTTTATTTTATTTTGTTTCTATCCGCAAAGATACGCATTCTCGGGCATTATTTGGGTATATTTGTATTCAAATTCGAGGCACGAATGAGATGAAAGGTAGTCTTTATGTAAATAGATTACGCAAAACTTAATGGGTGCGATCATACCAGCACTAATGCACCGGATCCCATCAGAACTCCGCAGTTAAGCGTGCTTGGGCGAGAGTAGTACTAGGATGGGTGACCTCCTGGGAAGTCCTCTCGTGTTGCACCCTCTTTTTTTTTTCCATTTTGTATTATTTTATTTATCGTAAGCTTGCAATTATGCGAAATAGTAAAGTTCCGTGGGATACGTGGACATTATTAGCGTATTTTTATTTTATTTTGTTTCTATCCGCAAAAGACGCATTCTCGGGCATTATTTGGGTATATTTGTATTCAAATTCGAGGCACGAATGAGATGAAAAGGTAGTCTTTATGTAAATAGATTACGCAAAACTTAATGGGTGCGATCATACCAGCACTAATGCACCGGATCCCATCAGAACTCCGCAGTTAAGCGTGCTTGGGCGAGAGTAGTACTAGGATGGGTGACCTCCTGGGAAGTCCTCGTGTTGCACCCCTCTTTTTTTTTCATTTTGTATTATTTTATTTATCGTAAGCTTGCAATTATGCGAAATAGTAAAGTTCCGTGGGATACGTGGACATTATTAGCGTATTTTTATTTTATTTTGTTTCTATCCGCAAAGATACGCATTCTCGGCATTATTTGGTATATTTGTATTCAAATTCGAGGCACGAATGAGATGAAAGGTAGTCTTTATGTAAATAGATTACGCAAAATTAATGGGTGCGATCATACCAGCACTAATGCACCGGATCCATCAAAACTCCGCAGTTAAGCGTGCTTGGGCGGAGAGTAGTACTAGGATGGGTGACCTCCTGGGAAGTCCTCGAGTTGCACACCCCCTTTTTTTCCATTTTTGTATTATTTTATTTATCGTAAGCTTGCAATTATGCGAAATAGTAAAGTTCCGTGGGATACGTGGACATTATTAGCGTATTTTTATTTTTATTTTGTTTCTATCCGCAAAGATACGCATTCTCGGGCATTATTTGGTATATTTGTATTTCAAATTCGAGGCACGAATGAGATGAAAGGTAGTCTTTATGTAAATAGATTACGCAAAACTTAATGGGTGCGATCATACCAGCACTAATGCACCGGATCCCATCAGAACTCCGCAGTTAAGCGTGCTTGGGCGAGAGTAGTACTAGGATGGGTGACCTCCTGGGAAGTCCTCGTGTTGCACCCCTCTTTTTTTTTTTTCCATTTTGTATTATTTTATTTATCGTAAGCTTGCAATTATGCGAAATAGTAAAGTTCCGTGGGATACGTGGACATTTATTAGCGTATTTTTATTTTTTTTGTTTCTATCCGCAAAGATACGCATTCTCGGGCATTATTTGGGTATATTTGTATTCAAATCGAGGCACGAATGAGATGAAGGTATTCTTTATGTAAATAGATTACGCAAACTTAATGGGTGCGATCATACCAGCACTAATGCACCGGATCCCATCAGAACTCCGCAGTTAAGCGTGCTTGGGCGAGAGTAGTACTAGGATGGGTGACCTCCTGGGAAGTCCTCGTGTTGCACCCCTCTTTTTTTTTTCCCTTTTGTATTATTTTATTTATCGTAAGCTTGCATTATGCGAAATAGTAAAGTTCCGTGGGATACGTGGACATTATTAGCGTATTTTTATTTTATTTTGTTTCTATCCGCAAAGATACGCATTCTCGGCATTATTTGGTTATATTGTATTCAAATTCGAGGCACGAATGAGATGAAAGGTAGTCTTTATGTAAATAGATTACGCAAACTTAATGGGTGCGATCATACCACACTAATGCACCGGATCCCATCAGAACTCTCCGCAGTTAAGCGTGCTTGGCGAGAGTAGTACTAGGATGGGTGACCTCCTGGGAAGTCCCGTGTTGCACCCCTCTTTTTTTTTTTTTTTCCATTTTGTATTATTTTATTTATCGTAAGCTTGCAATTATGCGAAATAGTAAAGTTCCGTGGGATGCGTGGATTATCGTATTTTTATTTTATTTTTTTCTATCCGCAAAGATACGCATTCTCGGGCATTATTTGGATATATTTGTATTCAAATTCGAGGCACGAATGAGATGAAAGGTAGTCTTTATGTAAATAGATTACGCAAAACTTAATGGGTGCGATCATACCAGCACTAATGCACCGGATCCCATCAGAACTCCGCAGTTAAGCGTGCTTGGGCGAGAGTAGTACTAGATGGGTGACCTCTGGGAAGTCCTCGTGTTGCACCCCTCTTTTTTTTTTTCCATTTTGTATTATTTTATTTATCGTAAGCTTGCAATTATGCGAAATAGTAAAGTTCCGTGGGATGCGTGGACATTATTAGCGTATTTTTATTTTATTTTGTTTCTATCCGCAAGATACGCATTCTCGGGCATTATTTGGATATATTTGTATTCAAATTCGAGGCACGAATGAGATGAAAGGTAGTCTTTATGTAAATAGATTACGCAAAACTTAATGGGTGCGATCATACCAGCACTAATGCACCGGATCCCATCAGAACTCGCAGTTAAGCGTGCTTGGGCGAGAGTAGTACTAGGATGGGTGACCTCTTGGGAAGTCCTCGTGTTGCACCCCTCTTTTTTTTTTTTCCATTTTGTATTATTTTATTTATCGTAAGCTTGCAATTATGCGAAATAGTAAAGTTCCGTGGGATGCGTGGACATTATTAGCGTATTTTTATTTTATTTTGTTTCTCTATCCGCAAAGATACGCATTCTCGGGCATTATTTGGATATATTTGTATTCAAATTCGAGGCACGAATGAGATGAAAGGTAGTCTTTATGTAAATAGATTACGCAAAAACTTAATGGGTGCGATCATACCAGCACTAATGCACCGATCCCATCAGAACTCCGCAGTTAAGCGTGCTTGGGCGAGAGTAGTACTAGGATGGGTGACCTCCTGGGAAGTCCTCGTGTTGCACCCCTCTTTTTTTTTTTCCATTTTGTATTATTTTATTTATCGTAAGCTTGCAATTATGCGAAATAGTAAAGTTCCGTGGGATGCGTGGACATTATTAGCGTATTTTTATTTTATTTTGTTTCTATCCGCAAAGATACGCATTCTCGGGCATTATTTGGATATATTTTATTCAAATTCGAGGCACGAATGAGATGAAGGTAGTCTTTATGTAAATAGATTACGCAAAACTTAATGGGTGCGATCATACCAGCACTAATGCACCGGATCCCATCAGAACTCCGCAGTTAAGCGTGCTTGGGCGAGAGTAGTACTAGGATGGGTGACCTCCTGGGAAGTCCTCGTGTTGCACCCCTCTTTTTTTTTTTTTCCATTTTGTATTATTTTATTTATCGTAAGCTTGCAATTATGCGAAATAGTAAAGTTCCGTGGGATACGTGGACATTATTAGCGTATTTTTATTTTATTTTGTTTCTATCCGCAAAGATACGCATTCTCGGGCATTATTTGGGTATATTTGTATTCAAATTCGAGGCACGAATGAGATGAAAGGTAGTCTTTATGTAAATAGATTACGCAAAACTTAATGGGTGCGATCATACCAGCACTAATGCACCGGATCCCATCAGAACTCCGCAGTTAAGCGTGCTTGGGCGAGAGTAGTACTAGGATGGGTGACCTCCTGGGAAGTCCTCGTGTTGCACCCCTCATTTTTTTTTTCCATTTTGTATTATTTTATTTATCGTAAGCTTGCAATTATGCGAAATAGTAAAGTTCCGTGGGATACGTGGACATTATTAGCGTATTTTTATTTTATTTTGTTTCTATCCGCAAAGATACGCATTCTCGGGCATTATTTGGTATATTTGTATTCAAATTCGAGGCACGAATGAGATGAAAGTAGTCTTTATGTAAATAGATTACGCAAACTTAATGGGTGCGATCATACCAGCACTAATGCACCGGATCCCATCAGAACTCCGCAGTTAAGCGTGCTTGGGCGAGAGTAGTACTAGGATGGGTGACCTCCTTGGAAGTCCTCGTGTTGCACCTCTCTTTTTTTTTTCATTTTGTATTATTTTATTTATCGTAAGCTTGCAATTATGCGAAATAGTAAAGTTTCGTGGGATACGTGGACATTATTAGCGTATTTTTATTTTATTTTGTTTCTATCCGCAAAGATACGCATTCTCGGGCATTATTTGGGTATATTTGTATTCAAATTCGAGGCACGAATGAGATGAAAGGTAGTCTTTATGTAAATAGATTACGCAAAACTTAATGGGTGCGATCATACCAGCACTAATGCACCGGATCCCATCAGAACTCCGCAGTTAAGCGTGCTTGGGCGAGAGTAGTACTAGGATGGGTGACCTCCTGGGAAGTCCTCGTGTTGCACCCCTCTTTTTTTTTCCATTTTGTATTATTTTATTTATCGTAAGCTTGCAATTATGCGAAATAGTAAAGTTCCGTGGGATACGTGGACATTATTAGCGTATTTTTATTTTTTTGTTTCTATCCGCAAAGATACGCATTCTCGGGCATTATTTGGGTATATTTGTATTCAAATTCGAGGCACGAATGAGATGAAAGGTAGTCTTTATGTAAATAGATTACGCAAAACTAATGGGTGCGATCATACCAGCACTAATGCACCGGATCCCATCAGAACTCCGCAGTTAAGCGTGCTTGGGCGAGAGTAGTACTAGGATGGGTGACCTCCTGGGAAGTCCTCGTGTTGCACCCTCTTTTTTTTTCCATTTTGTATTATTTTATTTATCGTAAGCTTGCAATTATGCGAAATAGTAAAGTTCCGTGGGATACGTGGACATTATTAGCGTATTTTTATTTTATTTTGTTTCTATCCGCAAAGATACGCATTCTCGGGCATTATTTGGGTATATTTGTATTCAAATTCGAGGCACGAATGAGATGAAAGGTAGTCTTTATGTAAATAGATTACGCAAACTTAATGGGTGCGATCATACCAGCACTAATGCACCGGATCCCATCAGAACTCCGCAGTTAAGCGTGCTTGGGCGAGAGTAGTACTAGGATGGGTGACCTCCTGGGAAGTCCTCGTGTTGCACCCCTCTTTTTTTTTTCCATTTTGTATTATTTTATTTATCGTAAGCTTGCAATTATGCGAAATAGTAAAGTTCCGTGGGATACGTGGACATTATTAGCGTATTTTTATTTTATTTTTTCTATCCGCAAAGATACGCATTCTCGGGCATTATTTGGTTATTTTGTATTCAAATTCGAGGCACGAATGAGATGAAAGGTAGTCTTTATGTAAATAGATTACGCAAAACTTAATGGTGCGATCATACCAGCACTAATGCACCGGATCCCATCAGAACTCCGCAGTTAAGCGTGCTTGGGCGAGAGTAGTACTAGGATGGGTGACCTCTTGGGAAGTCCTCGTGTTGCACCCCTCTTTTTTTTTTCATTTTGTATTATTTTATTTATCGTAAGCTTGCAATTATGCGAAATAGTAAAGTTCCGTGGGATACGTGGACATTATTAGCGTATTTTTATTTTATTTTGTTTCTATCCGCAAAGATACGCATTCTCGGGCATTATTTGGTATATTTGTATTCAAATTCGAGGCACGAATGAGATGAAAGGTAGTCTTTATGTAAATAGATTACGCAAAACTTAATGGGTGCGATCATACCAGCACTAATGCACCGGATCCCATCAGAACTCCGCAGTTAAGCGTGCTTGGGCGAGAGTAGTACTAGGATGGGTGACCTCCTGGGAAGTCCTCGTGTTGCACCCCTCTTTTTTTCCATTTTGTATTATTTTATTTATCGTAAGCTTGCAATTATGCGAAATAGTAAAGTTCCGTGGGATACGTGGACATTATTAGCGTATTTTTATTTTATTTTGTTTCTATCCGCAAAGATACGCATTCTCGGGCATTATTTGGGTATATTTGTATTCAAATTCGAGGCACGAATGAGATGAAAGGTAGTCTTTATGTAAATAGATTACGCAAAATTAATGGGTGCGATCATACCAGCACTAATGCACCGGATCCCATCAGAACTCCGCAGTTAAGCGTGCTTGGGCGAGAGTAGTACTAGGATGGGTGACCTCTTGGGAAGTCCTCGTGTTGCACCCCTCTTTTTTTTTTTCCATTTTGTATTATTTTATTTATCGTAAGCTTGCAATTATGCGAAATAGTAAATTCCGTGGGATACGTGGACATTATTAGCGTATTTTTATTTTATTTTGTTTCTATCCGCAAAGATACGCATTCTCGGCATTATTTGGGTATATTTGTATTCAAATTCGAGGCACGAATGAGATGAAAGGTAGTCTTTATGTAAATAGATTACGCAAAACTTAATGGGTGCGATCATACCAGCACTAATGCACCGGATCCCATCAGAACTCCGCAGTTAAGCGTGCTTGGGCGAGAGTAGTACTAGGATGGGTGACCTCCTGGGAAGTCCTCGTGTTGCACCCCTCTTTTTTTTTTTCCATTTTGTATTATTTTATTTATCGTAAGCTTGCAATTATGCGAAATAGTAAAGTTCCGTGGGATACGTGGACATTATTAGCGTATTTTTATTTTATTTTTTTGTTTCTATCCGCAAAGATACGCATTCTCGGGCATTATTTGGATATATTTGTATTCAAATTCGAGGCACGAATGAGATGAAAGGTAGTCTTTATGTAAATAGATTACGCAAAACTTAATGGGTGCGATCATACCAGCACTAATGCACCGGATCCCATCAGAACTCCGCAGTTAAGCGTGCTGGGCGAGAGTAGTACTAGGATGGGTGACCTCCTGGGAAGTCCTCGTGTTGCACCCCTCTTTTTTTTTTTTTCCATTTTGTATTATTTTATTTATCGTAAGCTTGCAATTATGCGAAATAGTAGTTCCGTGGATGCGGGACATTATTAGCGTATTTTTATTTTATTTTGTTTCTATCCGCAAAGATACGCATTCTCGGGCATTATTTGGTATATTTGTATTCAAATTCGAGGCACGAATGAGATGAAAGGTAGTCTTTATGTAAATAGATTACGCAAACTTAATGGGTGCGATCATACCAGCACTAATGCACCGGATCCCATCAGAACTCCGCAGTTAAGCGTGCTGGGCGAGAGTAGTACTAGGATGGGTGACCTCCTGGAAGTCCTCTCGTGTTGCACCCCTTTTTTTTTTTTTCCATTTTGTATTATTTTATTTATCGTAAGCTTGCAATTATGCGAAATAGTAAAGTTCCGTGGGATGCGTGGACATTATTAGCGTATTTTTTTTTTATTTTGTTTCTATCCGCAAAGATACGCATTCTCGGGCATTATTTGGATATATTTGTATTCAAATTCGAGGCACGAATGAGATGAAAGGTAGTCTTTATGTAAATAGATTACGCAAAACTTAATGGGTGCGATCATACCAGCACTAATGCACCGGATCCCATCAGAACTCCGCAGTTAAGCGTGCTTGGGCGAGAGTAGTACTAGGATGGGTGACCTCTTGGGAAGTCCTCGTGTTGCACCCCTCTTTTTTTTTTTCCATTTTGTATTATTTTATTTATCGTAAGCTTGCAATTATGCGAAATAGTAAAGTTCCGTGGGATGCGTGGACATTATTAGCGTATTTTTATTTTATTTTGTTTCTATCCGCAAAGATACGCATTCTCGGGCATTATTTGGATATATTTGTATTCAAATTCGAGGCACGAATGAGATGAAAGGTAGTCTTTATGTAAATAGATTACGCAAAACTTAATGGGTGCGATCATACCAGCACTAATGCACCGGATCCCATCAGAACTCCGCAGTTAAGCGTGCTTGGGCGAGAGTAGTACTAGGATGGGTGACCTCCTGGGAAGTCCTCGTGTTGCACCCCTCTTTTTTTTTTTTTTCCATTTTGTATTATTTTATTTATCGTAAGCTTGCAATTATGCGAAATAGTAAAGTTCGTGGGATGCGTGGACATTATTAGCGTATTTTTATTTTATTTGTTTCTATCCATCCGCAAAGATACGCATTCTCGGGCATTATTTGGATATATTTGTATTCAAATTCGAGGCACGAATGAGATGAAAGGTAGTCTTTATGTAAATAGATTACGCAAAACTTAATGGGTGCGATCATACCAGCACTAATGCACCGGATCCCATCAGAACTCCGCAGTTAAGCGTGCTTGGGCGAGAGTAGTACTAGGATGGTGACCTCTTGGGAAGTCCTCGTGTTGCACCCCTCTTTTTTTTTTTTTCCATTTTGTATTATTTTATTTATCGTAAGCTTGCAATTATGCGAAATAGTAAAGTTCCGTGGGATACGTGGACATTATTAGCGTATTTTTATTTTATTTTGTTTCTATCCGCAAAGATACGCATTCTCGGGCATTATTTGGTATATTTGTATTCAAATTCGAGGCACGAATGAGATGAAGGTAGTCTTTATGTAAATAGATTACGCAAAACTTAATGGGTGCAATCATACCAGCACTAATGCACCGGATCCCATCAGAACTCCGCAGTTAAGCGTGCTTGGGCGAGAGTAGTACTAGGATGGGTGACCCCTGGGAAGTCTCGTGTTGCACCCCTCTTTTTTTTTTCCATTTTGTATTATTTTATTTATCGTAAGCTTGCAATTATGCGAAATAGTAAAGTTCCGTGGATACGTGGACATTATTAGCGTATTTTTATTTTATTTTGTTTCTATCCGAAAAGATACGCATTCTCGGGCATTATTTGAGTATATTTGTATTCAAATTCGAGGCACGAATGAGATGAAAGGTAGTCTTTATGTAAATAGATTACGCAAAATTTAATGGGTGCGATCATACCAGCACTAATGCACCGGATCCCATCAGAACTCCGCAGTTAAGCGTGCTTGGGCGAGAGTAGTACTAGGATGGGTGACCTCCTGGGAAGTCCTCGTGTTGCACCCTCTTTTTTTTTCCATTTTGTATTATTTTATTTATCGTAAGCTTGCAATTATGCGAAATAGTAAAGTTCCGTGGATACGTGGACTTTATTAGCGTATTTTTATTTTATTTTTGTTTCTATCCGCAAAGATACGCATTCTCGGGCATTATATTTGGGTATATTTGTATTCAAATTCGAGGCACGAATGAGATGAAAGGTAGTCTTTATGTAAATAGATTACGCAAAACTTAATGGGTGCGATCATACCAGCACTAATGCACCGGATCCCATCAGAACTCCGCAGTTAAGCGTGCTTGGGCGAGAGTAGTACTAGGATGGGTGACCTCCTGGGAAGTCCTCGTGTTGCACCCCTCTTTTTTTTTTTCCCATTTTGTATTATTTTATTTATCGTAAGCTTGCAATTATGCGAAATAGTAAAGTTCCGTGGGATACGTGGACATTATTAGCGTATTTTTATTTTATTTGTTTCTATCCGCAAAGATACGCATTCTCGGGCATTATTTGGGTATATTTGTATTCAAATTCGAGGCACTAATGAGATGAAAGGTAGTCTTTAGGTGAATAGATTACGCAAAACTTAATGGGTGCGATCATACCAGCACTAATGCACTGGATCCCATCAGAACTCCGCAGTTAAGCGTGCTTGGGCGAGAGTAGTACTAGGATGGGTGACTTCCTAGGAAGTCCTCGTGTTGCACCCCTGTTTTTTTTTCCATTTTGTATTATTTTATTTATCGTAAGCTTGCAATTATGCGAAATAGTAAAGTTCCGTGGATACGTGGACATTATTAGCGTATTTTTATTTTATTTTGTTTCTATCCGCAAAGATACTATTCATTCTCGGGCATTATTTGGGTATATTTGTATTCAAATTCGAGGCACGAATGAGATGAAAGGTAGTCTTTATGTAAATAGATTACGCAAACTTAATGGGTGCGATCATACCAGCACTAATGCACCGGATCCCATCAGAACTCCGCAGTTAAGCGTGCTTGGGCGAGAGTAGTACTAGGATGGGTGACCTCCTAGGAAGTCCTCGTGTTGCACCCTCTTTTTTTTTTTTTTTTCCATTTGTATTATTTTATTTATCGTAAGCTTGCAATTATGCGAAATAGTAAAGTTCCGTGGGATACGTGGACATTATTAGCGTATTTTTATTTTATTTGTTTTTCTATCCGCAAAGATACTCATTCTCGGGCATTATTTGGGTATATTTGTATTCAAATTCGAGGCACGAATGAGATGAAAGGTAGTCTTTATGTAAATAGATTACGCAAAACTTAATGGGTGCGATCATACCAGCACTAATGCACCGGATCCCATCAGAACTCCGCAGTTAAGCGTGCTTGGGCGAGAGTAGTACTAGGATGGTGACCTCTGGGAAGTCCTCGTGTTGCACCCCTCATTTTTTTTTTCCATTTTGTATTATTTTATTTATCGTAAGCTTGCAATTATGCGAAATAGTAAAGTTCCGTGGGATACGTGGACATTATTAGCGTATTTTTATTTTATTTTGTTTCTATCCGCAAAGATACGCATTCTCGGGCATTATTTGGTATATTTGTATTCAAATTCGAGGCACGAATGAGATGAAAGGTAGTCTTTATGTAAATAGATTACGCAAAATTTAATGGGTGCGATCATACCAGCACTAATGCACCGGATCCCATCAGAACTCCGCAGTTAATTGTGCTTGGTGAGAGTAGTACTAGGATGGGTGACCTCCTGGGAAGTCCTCGTGTTGCACCCCTCTTTTTTTCCATTTTGTATTATTTTATTTATCGTAAGCTTGCAATTATGCGAAATAGTAAAGTTCCGTGGGATACGTGGACATTATTAGCGTATTTTTATTTTATTTTGTTTTCTATCCGCAAAGATACGCATTCTCGGCATTATTTGGATATATTTGTATTCAAATTCGAGGCACGAATGAGATGAAAGGTAGTCTTTATGTAAATAGATTACGCAAAACTTAATGGGTGCGATCATACCAGCACTAATGCACCGGATCCCATCAGAACTCCGCAGTTAAGCGTGCTTGGGCGAGAGTAGTACTAGGATGGGTGACCTCCTGGAAGTCCTCGTGTTGCACCCCTCTTTTTTTTTCCATTTTGTATTATTTTATTTATCGTAAGCTTGCAATTATGCGAAATAGTAAAGTTCGTGGGATACGTGGACATTATTAGCGTATTTTTATTTTATTTTGTTTCTATCCGCAAAGATACGCATTCTCGGGCATTATTTGGGTATATTTGTATTCAAATTCGAGGCACGAATGAGATGAAAGGTAGTCTTTATGTAAATAGATTACGCAAAACTTAATTGGTGCGATCATACCAGCACTAATGCACCGGATCCCATCAGAACTCCGCAGTTAAGCGTGCTTGGGCGAGAGTAGTACTAGGATGGGTGACCTCCTGGGAAGTCCTCGTGTTGCACCCCTTTTTTTTTCCATTTTGTATTATTTTATTTATCGTAAGCTTGCAATTATTATGCGAAATAGTAAAGTTTCGTGGGATATGTGGACATTATTAGCGTATTTTTTATTTTATTTGTTTCTATCCGCAAAGATACGCATTCTCGGGCATTATTGGGTATATTTGTATTCAAATTCGAGGCACGAATGAGATGAAAGGTAGTCTTTATGTAAATAGATTACGCAAAACTTAATGGGTGCGATCATACCAGCACTAATGCACCGGATCCCATCAGAACTCCGCAGTTAAGCGTGCTTGGGCGAGAGTAGTACTAGGATGGGTGACCTCCTGGAAAGTCCTCGTGTTGCACCCCTCTTTTTTTTTCCATTTTTATTATTTTATTTATCGTAAGCTTGCAATTATGCGAAATAGTAAAGTTCCGTGGGATACGTGGACATTATTAGCGTATTTTTATTTTATTTTCTTTCTATCCGCAAAGATACGCATTCTCGGGCATTATTTGGGTATATTTGTATTCAAATTCGAGGCACGAATGAGATGAAAGGTAGTCTTTATGTAAATAGATTACGCAAAACTTAATGGGTGCGATCATTCAGCCCCCCTCCTCTTTTTTTTTCCGCTTTAATTATTTTATTTATCGTAAGCTTGCAATTATGCGAAATAGTAAAGTTCCGTGGGATACGTGGACATTATTAGCGTATTTTTATTTTATTTTGTTTCTATCCGCAAAGATACGCATTCTCGGGCATTATTTGGTATATTTGTATTCAAATTCGAGGCACGAATGAGATGAAAGGTAGTCTTTATGTAAATAGATTACGCAAAACTTAATGGGTGCGATCATACCAGCACTAATGCACCGGATCCCATCAGAACTCCGCAGTTAAGCGTGCTTGGGCGAGAGTAGTACTGGATGGGTGACCTCCTGGGAAGTCCTCGTGTTGCACCCCTCTTTTTTTTCCATTTTGTATTATTTTATTTATCGTAAGCTTGCATATTATGCGAAATAGTAAAGTTCCGTGGGATACGTGGACATTATTAGCGTATTTTTATTTTATTTTGTTTCTATCCGCAAAGATACGCATTCTCGGGCATTATTTGGGTATATTTGTATTCAAATTCGAGGCACGAATGAGATGAAAGGTAGTCTTTATATGTAAATAGATTACGCAAAACTTAATGGGTGCGATCATACCAGCACTAATACACCGGATACCATCAGAACTCCGCAGTTAAGCGTGCTTGGGCGAGAGTAGTACTAGGATGGGTGACCTCCTGGGAAGTCCTCGTGTTGCACCCCTCTTTTTTTTCCATTTGTATTATTTTATTTATCGTAAGCTTGCAATTATGCGAAATAGTAAAGTTTCCGTGGGATACGTGGACATTATTAGCGTATTTTTATTTTATTTGTTTTTCTATCCGCAAAGATACTCATTCTCGGCATTATTTGGGTATATTTGTATTCAAATTCGAGGCACGAATGAGATGAAAGGTAGTCTTTATGTAAATAGATTACGCAAAACTTAATGGGAGCAATCATACCAGCAGTAATGCACCGGATCCCATCAGAACTCCGCAGTTAAGCGTGCTTGGGCGAGAGTAGTACTAGGATGGGTGACCTCTTGGGAAGTCCTCGTGTTGCACCCCTCATTTTTTTTTCCATTTTGTATTATTTTATTTATCGTAAGCTTGCAATTATGCGAAATAGTAAAGTTCCGTGGATACGTGGACATTATTAGCGTATTTTTATTTTATTTATTTTCTATCCGCAAAGATACGCATTCTCGGGGCATTATTTGGATATATTTGTATTCAAATCGAGGCACGAATGAGATGAAAGGTAGTCTTATGTAAATAGATTACGCAAAACTTAATGGGTGCGATCATACCAGCACTAATGCACCGGATCCCATCAGAACTCCGCAGTTAAGCGTGCTTGGGCGAGAGTAGTACTAGGATGGGTGACCTCCTGGGAAGTCCTCGTGTTGCACCCCTTCTTTTTTTTTCCATTTGTATTATTTTATTTATCGTAAGCTTGCAATTATGGGAAATAGTAAAGTTCCGTGGGATGCGTGGACATTATTAGCGTATTTTTATTTTATTTTGTTTCTATCCGCAAAGATACGCATTCTCGGGCATTATTTGGGATATTTGTATTCAAATTCGAGGCACGAATGAGATGAAAGGTAGTCTTTATGTAAATAGATTACGCAAAACTTAATGGGTGCGATCATACCAGCACTAATGCACCGGATCCCATCAGAACTCCGCAGTTAAGCGTGCTTGGGCGAGAGTAGTACTAGGATGGGTGACCTCCTGGGAAGTCCTCGTGTTGCAGCACCCCTCTTTTTTTTCCATTTTGTATTATTTTATTTATCGTAAGCTTGCAATTATGCGAAATAGTAAAGTTCCGTGGGATACGTGGACATTATTAGCGTATTTTTATTTTATTTGTTTCTATCCGCAAAGATACGCATTCTCGGGCATTATTTGGTATATTTGTATTCAAATTCGAGGCACGAATGAGATGAAAGGTAGTCTTTATGTAAATAGATTACGCACAAACTTAATGGGTGCGATCATACCAGCACTAATGCACCGGATCCCATCAGAACTCCGCAGTTAAGCGTGCTTGGGCGAGAGTAGTACTAGGATGGGTGACCTCCTGGGAAGTCCTCGAGTTGCACCCCTCTTTTTTTCCATTTTGTATTATTTTATTTATCGTAAGCTTGCAATTATGCGAAATAGTAAAGTTCCGTGGGATACGTGGACATTATTAGCGTATTTTTATTTTATTTTGTTTCTATCCGCAAAGATACGCATTCTCGGGCATTATTTGGGTATATTTGTATTCAAATTCGAGCACGAATGAGATGAAAGGTAGTCTTTATGTAAATAGATTACGCAAAACTAATGGGCGATCATACCAGCACTAATGCACCGGATCCCATCAGAACTCCGCAGTTAAGCGTGCTTGGGCGAGAGTAGTACTAGGATGGGTGACCTCCTGGGAAGTCCTCGTGTTGCACCCCTCTTTTTTTTTTCCATTTTGTATTATTTTATTTATCGTAAGCTTGCAATTATGCGAAATAGTAAAGTTCCGTGGGATACGTGGACATTATTAGCGTATTTTTATTTTATTTTGTTTCTATCCGTAAGATACGCATTCTCGGGCATTATTTGGGTATATTTGTATTCAAATTCGAGGCACGAATGAGATGAAGGTAGTCTTTATGTAAATAGATTACGCAAAAACTTAATGGGTGCGATCATACCAGCACTAATGCACCGGATCCCATCAGAACTCCGCAGTTAAGCGTGCTTGGGCGAGAGTAGTACTAGGATGGGTGACCTCCTGGAAAGTCCTCGTGTTGCACCCCTTTTTTTTTTTCCATTTTTATTATTTTATTTATCGTAAGCTTGCAATTATGCGAAATAGTAAAGTTCCGTGGGATACGTGGACATTATTAGCGTATTTTTATTTTATTTTGTTTCTATATCCGCAAAGATACGCATTCTCGGGCATTATTTGGGTATATTTGTATTCAAATTCGAGGCACACGAATGAGATGAAAGGTAGTCTTTATGTAAATAGATTACGCAAAACTTAATGGGTGCGATCATACCAGCACTAATGCACCGGATCCCATCAGAACTCCGCAGTTAAGCGTGCTTGGGCGAGAGTAGTACTAGGATGGGTGACCTCCTGGGAAGTCCTCGTGTTGCACCCCTCTTTTTTTTTTCC
Organism: Gossypioides kirkii; assembly: GCA_005610355.1. NCBI lineage: Eukaryota > Viridiplantae > Streptophyta > Magnoliopsida > Malvales > Malvaceae > Gossypioides > Gossypioides kirkii. Next base: position 11,882,318 of record CP032251.1, on the reverse strand, counting down.
ATTTTGTATTATTTTATTTATCGTAAGCTTGCAATTATGCGAAATAGTAAAGTTCCGTGGGATACGTGGACATTATTAGCGTATTTTTATTTTATTTTGTTTCTATCCGCAAAGATACGCATTCTCGGCATTATTTGGGTATATTTGTATTCAAATTCGAGGCACGAATGAGATGAAAGGTAGTCTTTATGTAAATAGATTACGCAAAACTTAATGGGAGCGATCATACCAGCACTAATGCACCGGATCCCATCAGAACTCCGCAGTTAAGCGTGCTTGGGCGAGAGTAGTACTAGGATGGGTGACCTCCTGGGAAGTCCTCGTGTTGCACCCTCATTTTTTTTTTCCATTTTGTATTATTTTATTTATCGTAAGCTTGCAATTATGCGAAATAGTAAAGTTCCGTGGATACGTGGACATTATTAGCGTATTTTTATTTTATTTTGTTTCTATCCGCAAAGATACGCATTCTCGGGCATTATTTGGGTATATTTGTATTCAAATTCGAGGCACGAATGAGATGAAAGGTAGTCTTTATGTAAATAGATTACGCAAAACTTAATGGGTGCGATCATACCAGCACTAATGCACCGGATCCCATCAGAACTCCGCAGTTAAGCGTGCTTGGGCGAGAGTAGTACTAGGATGGGTGACCTCCTGGAAGTCCTCGTGTTGCACCCCTTTTTTTTTTTTTCCGTTTATATTATTTTATTTATCGTAAGCTTGCAATTATGCGAAATAGTAAAGTTCCGTGGGATACGTGGACATTATTAGCGTATTTTTATTTTATTTTGTTTCTATCCGCAAAGATACGCATTCTCGGGCATTATTTGGGTATATTTGTATTCAAATTCGAGGCACGAATGAGATGAAAGGTAGTCTTTATGTAAATAGATTACGCAAAACTTAATGGGTGCGATCATACCAGCACTAATGCACCGGATCCCATCAGAACTCCGCAGTTAAGCGTGCTTGGGCGAGAGTAGTACTAGGATGGGTGACCTCCTGGGAAGTCCTCGTGTTGCACCCCTCTTTTTTTTCCATTTTGTATTATTTTATTTATCGTAAGCTTGCAATTATGCGAAATAGTAAAGTTCCGTGGGATACGTGGACATTATTAGCGTATTTTTATTTTATTTTTTTCTATCTATCCGCAAAGATACGCATTCTCGGGCATTATTTGGATTATTTGTATTCAAATTCGAGGCACGAATGAGATGAAAGGTAGTCTTTATGTAAATAGATTACGCAAAACTTAATGGGTGCGATCATACCAGCACTAATGCACCGGATCCCATCAGAACTCCGCAGTTAAGCGTGCTTGGGCGAGAGTAGTACTAGGATGGGTGACCTCCTGGGAAGTCCTCGTGTTGCACCCTTCTTTTTTTTTCCATTTTGTATTATTTTATTTATCGTAAGCTTGCAATTATGCGAAATAGTAAGTCCGTGGGATACGTGGACATTATTAGCGTATTTTTATTTTATTTTGTTTCTATCCGCAAAGATACGCATTCTCGGGCATTATTTGGGTATATTTGTATTCAAATTCGAGGCACGAATGAGATGAAAAGTAGTCTTTATGTAAATAGATTACGCAAAACTTTAATGGGTGCGATCATACCAGCACTAATGCACCGATCCCATCAGAACTCCGCAGTTAAGCGTGCTTGGGCGAGAGTAGTACTAGGATGGGTGACCTCCTGGGAAGTCCTCGTGTTGCACCCTCTTTTTTTTTTTCCATTTTGTATTATTTTATTTATCGTAAGCTTGCAATTATGCGAAATAGTAAAGTTCCGTGGGATACGTGGACATTATTAGCGTATTTTTATTTTATTTTGTTTCTATCTCCCAAAGATACGCATTCTCGGCATTATTTGGGTATATTTGTATTCAAATTCGAGGCACGAATGAGATGAAAGGTAGTCTTTATGTAAATAGATTACGCAAAACTTAATGGGTGCGATCATACCAGCACTAATGCACCGGATCCCATCAGAACTCCGCAGTTAAGCGTGCTTGGGCGAGAGTAGTACTAGGATGGGTGACCTCCTGGGAAGTCCTCGTGTTGCACCCCTCTTTTTTTTTCCATTTTGTATTATTTTATTTATCGTAAGCTTGCAATTATGCGAAATAGTAAAGTTCCGTGGGATACGTGGACATTATTAGCGTATTTTTATTTATTTTGTTTCTATCCGCAAAGATACGCATTCTCGGGCATTATTTGGGTATATTTGTATTCAAATTCGAGGCACGAATGAGATGAAAGGTAGTCTTTATGTAAATAGATTACGCAAAACTTAATGGGTGCGATCATACCAGCACTAATGCACCGGATCCCATCAGAACTCCGCAGTTAAGCGTGCTTGGGCGAGAGTAGTACTAGGATGGGTGACCTCCTGGGAAGTCCTCGTGTTGCACCCCTCTTTTTTTTTTCCATTTTGTATTATTTTATTTATCGTAAGCTTGCAATTATGCGAAATAGTAAAGTTCCGGGGATACGTGGACATTATTAGCGTATTTTTATTTTATTTTGTTTCTATCCGCAAAGATACGCATTCTCTCGGGCATTATTTGGGTATATTTGTATTCAAATTCGAGGCACGAATGAGATGAAGGTAGTCTTTATGTAAATAGATTACGCAAAACTTAATGGGTGCGATCATACCAGCACTAATGCACCGGATCCCATCAGAACTCCGCAGTTAAGCGTGCTTGGGCGAGAGTAGTACTAGGATGGGTGACCTCTTGGGAAGTCCTCGTGTTGCACCCCTCTTTTTTTCCATTTTGTATTATTTTATTTATCGTAAGCTTGCAATTATGCGAAATAGTAAAGTTCCGTGGGATACGTGGACATTATTAGCGTATTTTTATTTTATTTTGTTTCTATCCGCAAAGATACGCATTCTCGGGCATTATTTGGTATATTTGTATTCAAATTCGAGGCACGAATGAGATGAAAGGTAGTCTTTATGTAAATAGATTACGCAAAATTTAATGGGTGCGATCATACCAGCACTAATGCACCGATCCCATCAGAACTCCGCAGTTAAGCGTGCTTGGGCGAGAGTAGTACTAGGATGGGTGACCTCCTGGGAAGTCCTCGTGTTGCACCCCTCTTTTTTTTCCATTTTGTATTATTTTATTTATCGTAAGCTTGCAATTATGCGAAATAGTAAAGTTCCGTGGGATACGTGGACATTATTAGCGTATTTTTATTTTATTTTGTTTCTATCCGCAAAGATACGCATTCTCGGGCATTATTTGGATATATTTGTATTCAAATTCGAGGCACGAATGAGATGAAAGGTAGTCTTTATGTAAATAGATTACGCAAAACTTAATGGGTGCGATCATACCAGCACTAATGCACCGGATCCCATCAGAACTCCGCAGTTAAGCGTGCTTGGGCGAGAGTAGTACTAGGATGGGTGACCTCCTGGGAAGTCCTCGTGTTGCACCCTTCTTTTTTTTTCCATTTTGTATTATTTTATTTATCGTAAGCTTGCAATTATGCGAAATAGTAAAGTTCCGTGGGATACGTGGACATTATTAGCGTATTTTTATTTTATTTTGTTTCTATCCGCAAAGATACGCATTCTCGGGCATTATTTGGTATATTTGTATTCAAATTCGAGGCACGAATGAGATGAAGGTAGTCTTTATGTAAATAGATTACGCAAAACTTAATGGTGCGATCATACCAGCACTAATGCACCGGATCCCATCAGAACTCCGCAGTTAAGCGTGCTTGGGCGAGAGTAGTACTAGGATGGGTGACCTCCTGGGAAGTCCTCGTGTTGCACCCCTCTTTTTTTTCCATTTTGTATTATTTTATTTATCGTAAGCTTGCAATTATGCGAAATAGTAAAGTTCCGTGGGATACGTGGACATTATTAGCGTATTTTTATTTTATTTTGTTTCTATCCGCAAAGATACGCATTCTCGGGCATTATTTGGGTATATTTGTATTCAAATTCGAGGCACGAATGAGATGAAAGGTAGTCTTTATGTAAATAGATTACGCAAAACTTAATGGGTGCGATCATACCAGCACTAATGCACCGGATCCCATCAGAACTCCGCAGTTAAGCGTGCTTGGGCGAGAGTAGTACTAGGATGGGTGACCTCCTGGGAAGTCCTCGTGTTGCACCCCTCTTTTTTTTCCATTTTGTATTATTTTATTTATCGTAAGCTTGCAATTATGCGAAATAGTAAAGTTCCGTGGGATACGTGGACATTATTAGCGTATTTTTATTTTATTTTTGTTTCTATCCGCAAAGATACGCATTCTCGGGCATTATTTGGGTATATTTGTATTCAAATTCGAGGCACGAATGAGATGAAAGGTAGTCTTTATGTAAATAGATTACGCAAAACTTAATGGGTGCGATCATACCAGCACTAATGCACCGGATCCCATCAGAACTCCGCAGTTAAGCGTGCTTGGGCGAGAGTAGTACTAGGATGGGTGACCTCCTGGGAAGTCCTCGTGTTGCACCCCTTTTTTTTTTTTCCATTTTGTATTATTTTATTTATCGTAAGCTTGCAATTATGCGAAATAGTAAAGTTCGTGGGATACGTGGACATTATTAGCGTATTTTTATTTTATTTTGTTTCTATCCGCAAAGATACGCATTCTCGGGCATTATTTGGGTATATTTGTATTCAAATTCGAGGCACGAATGAGATGAAAGGTAGTCTTTATGTAAATAGATTACGCAAAACTTAATGGGTGCGATCATACCAGCACTAATGCACCGGATCCCATCAGAACTCCGCAGTTAAGCGTGCTTGGGCGAGAGTAGTACTAGGATGGGTGACCTCCTGGGAAGTCCTCGTGTTGCACCCCTCTTTTTTTTTCCATTTTGTATTATTTTATTTATCGTAAGCTTGCAATTATGCGAAATAGTAAAGTTCCGTGGGATACGTGGACATTATTAGCGTATTTTTATTTTATTTTGTTTCTATCCGCAAAGATACGCATTCTCGGGCATTATTTGGGTATATTTGTATTCAAATCGAGGCACGAATGAGATGAAAGGTAGTCTTTATGTAAATAGATTACGCAAAACTTAATGGGTGCGATCATACCAGCACTAATGCACCGGATCCATCAGAACTCCGCAGTTAAGCGTGCTTGGGCGAGAGTAGTACTAGGATGGGTGACCTCCTGGGAAGTCCTCGAGTTGCACCCCTCTTTTTTTCCATTTTGTATTATTTTATTTATCGTAAGCTTGCAATTATGCGAAATAGTAAAGTTCCGTGGGATACGTGGACATTATTAGCGTATTTTTATTTTATTTATTTCTATCCGCAAAGATACGCATTCTCGGGCATTATTTGGATATATTTGTATTCAAATTCGAGGCACGAATGAGATGAAAGGTAGTCTTTATGTAAATAGATTACGCAAAACTTAATGGTGCGATCATACCAGCACTAATGCACCGGATCCCATCAGAACTCCGCAGTTAAGCGTGCTTTGGCGAGAGTAGTACTAGGATGGGTGACCTCCTTGGGAAGTCCTCGTGTTGCACCCCTCTTTTTTTTTTTCCATTTTGTATTATTTTATTTATCGTAAGCTTGCAATTATGCGAAATAGTAAAGTTTCGTGGGATACGTGGACATTATTAGCGTATTTTTATTTATTTTTGTTTCTATCCGCAAAGATACGCATTCTCGGGCATTTTGGGTATATTTGTATTCAAATTCGAGGCACGAATGAGATGAAAGGTAGTCTTTATGTAAATAGATTACGCAAAATTAATGGGTGCGATCATACCAGCACTAATGCACCGGATCCCATCAGAACTCCGCAGTTAAGCGTGCTTGGGCGAGAGTAGTACTAGGATGGGTGACCTCCTGGAAGTCCTCGTGTTGCACCCCTCTTTTTTTTTTTCCGCTTTATTATTTTATTTATCGTAAGCTTGCAATTATGCGAAATAGTAAAGTTCCGTGGGATACGTGGACATTATTAGCGTATTTTTATTTTATTTTGTTTCTATCCGCAAAGATACTCATTCTCGGGCATTATTTGGGTATATTTATTCAAATTCGAGGCACGAATGAGATGAAAGGTAGTCTTTATGTAACAGATTACGCAAAACTTAATGGGTGCGATCATTCCAGCCCCCCTCTCTTTTTTTTTTTTTTCCGCTTTTATTATTTTATTTATCGTAAGCTTGCAATTATGCGAAATAGTAATTCCGTGGGATACGTGGACATTATTAGCGTATTTTTATTTTATTTTGTTTCTATCCGCAAAGATACGCATTCTCGGGCATTATTTGGGTATATTTGTATTCAAATTCGAGGCACGAATGAGATGAAAGGTAGTCTTTATGTAAATAGATTACGCAAACTTAATGGGTGCGATCATACCAGCACTAATGCACCGGATCCCATCAGAACTCCGCAGTTAAGCGTGCTTGGGCGAGAGTAGTACTAGGATGGGTGACCTCCTGGGAAGTCCTCGTGTTGCACCCCTCTTTTTTTTCCATTTTGTATTATTTTATTTATCGTAAGCTTGCAATTATGCGAAATAGTAAAGTTCCGTGGGATACGTGGACATTATTAGCGTATTTTATTTTATTTTGTTTCTATCCGCAAAGATACGCATTCTCGGGCATTATTTGGGTATATTTGTATTCAAATTCGAGGCACGAATGAGATGAAAGGTAGTCTTTATGTAAATAGATTACGCAAAACTTAATGGGTGCGATCATACCAGCACTAATGCACCGATACCATCAGAACTCCGCAGTTAAGCGTGCTTGGGCGAGAGTAGTACTAGGATGGGTGACCTCCTGGGAAGTCCTCGTGTTGCACCCCTCTTTTTTTTCCATTTTGTATTATTTTATTTATCGTAAGCTTGCAATTATGCGAAATAGTAAAGTTCCGTGGGATACGTGGACATTATTAGCGTATTTTTATTTTATTTTGTTTCTATCCGCAAAGATACGCATTCTCTCGGCATTATTTGGGTATATTTGTATTCAAATTCGAGGCACGAATGAGATGAAAGGTAGTCTTTATGTAAATAGATTACGCAAAACTTAATGGGTGCGATCATACCAGCACTAATGCACCGGATCCCATCAGAACTCCGCAGTTAAGCGTGCTTGGGCGAGAGTAGTACTAGGATGGGTGACCTCCTGGGAAGTCCTCGTGTTGCACCCCTCTTTTTTTTTCCATTTTGTATTATTTTATTTATCGTAAGCTTGCAATTATGCGAAATAGTAAAGTTCCGTGGGATATGTGGACATTATTAGCGTATTTTTATTTTATTTTGTTTCTATCCGCAAAGATACGCATTCTCGGGCATTATTTGGGTATATTTGTATTCAAATTCGAGGCACGAATGAGATGAAAGGTAGTCTTTATGTAAATAGATTACGCAAAACTTAATGGGTGCGATCATACCAGCACTAATGCACCGGATCCCATCAGAACTCCGCAGTTAAGCGTGCTTGGGCGAGAGTAGTACTAGGATGGGTGACCTCCTAGGAAGTCCTCGTGTTGCACCCCTCTTTTTTTTTTTTTTTCCATTTTGTATTATTTTATTATCGTAAGCTTGCAATTATGCGAAATAGTAAAGTTCCGTGGGATACGTGGACATTATTAGCGTATTTTTATTTTATTTTTTTTCTATCCGCAAAGATACGCATTCTCGGGCATTATTTGGGTATATTTGTATTCAAATTCGAGGCACGAATGAGATGAAAGGTAGTCTTTATGTAAATAGATTACGCAAAACTTAATGGGTGCGATCATACCAGCACTAATGCACCGGATCCCATCAGAACTCCGCAGTTAAGCGTGCTTGGGCGAGAGTAGTACTAGGATGGGTGACCTCCTGGGAAGTCCTCTCGTGTTGCACCCCTCTTTTTTTTTTCCATTTTGTATTATTTTATTTATCGTAAGCTTGCAATTATGCGAAATAGTAAAGTTCCGTGGGATACGTGGACATTATTAGCGTATTTTTATTTATTTTGTTTCTATCCGCAAAGATACGCATTCTCGGGCATTATTTGGGTATATTTGTATTCAAATTCGAGGCACGAATGAGATGAAAGGTAGTCTTTATGTAAATAGATTACGCAAAACTTAATGGGTGCGATCATACCAGCACTAATGCACCGGATCCCATCAGAACTCCGCAGTTAAGCGTGCTGGGCGAGAGTAGTACTAGGATGGGTGACCTCCTGGAAGTCCTCGTGTTGCACCCCTCTTTTTTTTCCATTTTGTATTATTTTATTTATCGTAAGCTTGCAATTATGCGAAATAGTAAAGTTCCGTGGGATACGTGGACATTATTAGCGTATTTTTATTTTATTTTGTTTCTATCCGCAAAGATACGCATTCTCGGGCATTATTTGGTATATTTGTATTCAAATTCGAGGCACGAATGAGATGAAAGGTAGTCTTTATGTAAATAGATTACGCAAAATTTAATGGGTGCGATCATACAGCACTAATGCACCGATATCCATCAGAACTCCGCAGTTAAGCGTGCTTGGGCGAGAGTAGTACTAGGATGGGTGACCTCCTGGGAAGTCCTCGTGTTGCACCCCTCTTTTTTTTTCCATTTTGTATTATTTTATTTATCGTAAGCTTGCAATTATGCGAAATAGTAAAGTTCCGTGGGATACGTGGACATTATTAGCGTATTTTATTTTATTTTTTTCTATCCGCAAAGATACGCATTCTCGGGCATTATTTGGATATATTGTATTCAAATTCGAGGCACGAATGAGATGAAAGGTAGTCTTTATGTAAATAGATTACGCAAAAACTTAATGGGTGCGATCATACCAGCACTAATGCACCGGATCCCATCAGAACTCCGCAGTTAAGCGTGCTTGGGCGAGAGTAGTACTAGGATGGGTGACCTCCTGGGAAGTCCTCGTGTTGCACCCCTCTTTTTTTTTCCATTTTGTATTATTTTATTTATCGTAAGCTTGCAATTATGCGAAATAGTAAAGTTCCGTGGGATACGTGGACATTATTAGCGTATTTTTATTTTATTTATTTCTATCCGCAAAGATACGCATTCTGGGGCATTATTTGGATATATTTGTATTCAAATTCGAGGCACGAATGAGATGAAAGGTAGTCTTTATGTAAATAGATTACGCAAAACTTAATGGGTGCGATCATACCAGCACTAATGCACCGGATCCCATCAGAACTCCGCAGTTAAGCGTGCTTGGGCGAGAGTAGTACTAGGATGGGTGACCTCCTGGGAAGTCCTCGTGTTGCACCCCTCTTTTTTTTTTTCAATTTTGTATTATTTTATTTATCGTAAGCTTGCAATTATGCGAAATAGTAAAGTTCCGTGGGATACGTGGACATTATTAGCGTATTTTTATTTTATTTTGTTTCTATCCGCAAAGATACGCATTCTCGGGCATTATTTGGATATATTTGTATTCAAATTCGAGGCACGAATGAGATGAAAGGTAGTCTTTATGTAAATAGATTACGCAAAACTTAATGGGTGCGATCATACCAGCACTAATGCACCGGATCCCATCAGAACTCCGCAGTTAAGCGTGCTTGGGCGAGAGTAGTACTAGGATGGGTGACCTCCTGGGAAGTCCTCGTGTTGCACCCTCCTTTTTTTTCCATTTTGTTTATTTTATTTATCGTAAGCTTGCAATTATGCGAAATAGTAAAGTTCCGTGGGATACGTGGACATTATTAGCGTATTTTTTTATTTTATTTTGCTTCTATCCGCAAAGATACGCATTCTCGGGCATTATTTGGTATATTTGTATTCAAATTCGAGGCACGAATGAGATGAAAGGTAGTCTTTATGTAAATAGATTACGCAAACTTAATGGGTGCGATCATACCAGCACTAATGCACCGGATCCCATCAGAACTCCGAACGCCGTTAAGCGTGCTTGGGCGAGAGTAGTACTAGGATGGGTGACCTCCTGGGAAGTCCTCGTGTTGCACCCCTCTTTTTTTTTTCCATTTTGTATTATTTTATTTATCGTAAGCTTGCAATTATGCGAAATAGTAAAGTTCCGTGGGATACGTGGACATTATTAGCGTATTTTTATTTTATTTTGTTTCTATCCGCAAAGATACGCATTCTCGGGCTGGCATTATTTGGGTATATTTGTATCAAATTCGAGGCACGAATGAGATGAAAGGTAGTCTTTAGGTAAATAGATTACGCAAAACTTAATGGGTGCGATCATACCAGCACTAATGCACCGGATCCCATCAGAACTCCGCAGTTAAAGCGTGCTTGGGCGAGAGTAGTACTAGGATGGGTGACTTCCTAGGAAGTCCTCGTGTTGCACCCCTCTTTTTTTTTTCCATTTTGTATTATTTTATTTATCGTAAGCTTGCAATTATGCGAAATAGTAAAGTTCCGTGGGATACGTGGACATTATTAGCGTATTTTTATTTTATTTTGTTTCTATCCGCAAAGATACGCATTCATTCTCGGGCATTATTTGGGTATATTGTATTCAAATTCGAGGCACGAATGAGATGAAAGGTAGTCTTTATGTAAATAGATTACGCAAAACTTAATGGGTGCGATCATACCAGCACTAATGCACCGGATCCCATCAGAACTCCGCAGTTAAGCGTGCTTGGGCGAGAGTAGTACTAGGATGGGTGACCTCCTGGGAAGTCCTCGTGTTGCACCCTCTTTTTTTTTTTCCATTTTGTATTATTTTATTTATCGTAAGCTTGCAATTATGCGAAATAGTAAAGTTCCGTGGGATACGTGGACATTATTAGCGTATTTTTATTTTATTTTGTTTCTATCCGCAAAGATACGCATTCTCGGGCATTATTTGGATATATTTCTATTCAAATTCGAGGCACGAATGAGATGAAAGGTAGTCTTTATGTAAATAGATTACGCAAAATTAATGGGTGCGATCATACCAGCACTAATGCACCGGATCCATCAGAACTCCGCAGTTAATTGTGCTGGGCGAGAGTAGTACTAGGATGGGTGACCTCCTGGGAAGTCTCGTGTTGCACCCCTCTTTTTTTTCCATTTTGTATTATTATTTATCGTAAGCTTGCAATTATGCGAAATAGTAAAGTTCCGTGGGATACGTGGACATTATTAGCGTATTTTTATTTTATTTTGTTTCTATCCGCAAAGATACGCATTCTCGGGCATTATTGGGTATATTTGTATATAAATTCGAGGCACGAATGAGATGAAAGGTAGTCTTTATGTAAATAGATTACGCAAAACTTAATGGGTGCGATCATACCAGCACTAATGCACCGGATCCCATCAGAACTCCGCAGTTAAGCGTGCTTGGGCGAGAGTGGTACTAGGATGGGTGACCTCCTGGGAAGTCCTCGAGTTGCACCCCTTTTTTTTTTTCCATTTTGTATTATTTTATTTATCGTAAGCTTGCAATTATGCGAAATAGTAAAGTTCCGTGGGATACGTGGACATTATTAGCGTATTTTTATTTTATTTTGTTTCTATCCGCAAAGATACGCATTCTCGGGCATTATTTGGGTATATTTGTATTCAAATTCGAGGCACGAATGAGATGAAAGGTAGTCTTTATGTAAATAGATTACGCAAAACTTAATGGGTGCGATCATACCAGCACTAATGCACCGGATCCCATCAGAACTCCGCAGTTAAGCGTGCTTGGCGAGAGTGTACTAGGATGGTGACCTCCTGGGAAGTCCTCGAGTTGCACCCCTTTTTTTTTTCCATTTTGTATTATTTTATTATCGTAAGCTTGCAATTATGCGAAATAGTAAAGCTCCGTGGGTACGTGGACATTATTAGCGTATTTTTATTTTATTTTGTTTCTATCCGCAAAGATACGCATTCTCGGCATTATTTAGGTATATTTTTGTATTCAAATTCGAGGCACGAATGAGATGAAAGGTAGTCTTTATGTAATAGATTACGCAAAATTTAATGGGTGCGATCATACCAGCACTAATGCACCGATCCCATCAGAACTACTCCGCAGTGAAGCGTGCCTCGGCGAGAGTAGTACTAGGATGGGTGACCTCCTTGGAAGTCTCGTGTTGCACGCCTTTTTTTTTCCATTTTTGTATTATTTTATTTATCGTAAGCTTGCAATTATGCGAAATAGTAAAGTTCCGTGGGATACGTGGACATTATTAGCGTATTTTTATTTTATTTGTTTCTATCCGCAAAGATACGCATTCTAGGGCATTATTTGGGTATATTTGTATTCAAATTCGAGGCACGAATGAGATGAAAGGTAGTCTTTATGTAAATAGATTACGCAAAATTTAATGGGTGCGATCATACCAGCACTAATGCACCGGATCCCATCAGAACTCCGCAGTTAAGCGTGCCTCGGCGAGAGTAGTACTAGGATGGGTGACCTCCTGGGAAGTCCTCGTGTTGCACGCCTTTTTTTTTTCTTTTTGTATTATTTTATTTATCGTAAGCTTGCAATTATGCGAAATAGTAAAGTTCCGTGGGATACGTGGACATTATTAGCGTAATTTTATTTTATTTTGTTTCTATCCGTAAAGATACGCATTCTAGGCATTATTTGGGTATTTTGTATTCAAATTCGAGGCACGAATGAGATGAAAGGTAGTCTTTATGTAAATAGATTACGCAAAACTTAATGGGTGCGATCATACCAGCACTAATGCACCGGATCCCATCAGAACTCCGCAGTTAAGCGTGCTTGGGCGAGAGTGGTACTAGGATGGTTGACCTCCTGGGAAGTCCTCGTGTTGCACCCTTTTTTTTTTTTCCATTTTGTATTATTTATTTATCGTAAGCTTGCAATTATGCGAAATAGTAAAGTTCCGTGGGATACGTGGACATTATTAGCGTATTTTTATTTTATTTTTTTGTTTCTATCCGCAAAGATACGCATTCTCGGCCATTATTTGGGTATATTTGTATTCAATTCGAGGCACGAATGAGATGAAAGGTAGTCTTTATGTAAATAGATTACGCAAAACTTAATGGGTGCGATCATACCAGCACTAATGCACCGGATCCCATCAGAACTCCGCAGTTAAGCGTGCTTGGGCGAGAGTAGTACTAGGATGGGTGACC
>CP032251.1:11811670-11869155 GCA_005610355.1 Gossypioides kirkii | reverse complement strand
AAAAAAAAAAAGGGTGCAACTCGAGGACTTCCCAGGAGGTCACCATCCTAGTACTACATAAGCAGGTTAACTGCGGAGTTCTGATGGGATCCGGTGCATTAGTGCTGGTATGATCGCACCCATTAAGTTTTGCGTAATCTATTTACATAAAGACTACCTTTCATCTCATTCGTGCCTCGAATTTGAATACAAATATACCCAAATAATGCCGAGAATGCGTATCTTTGCGGATAGAAACAAAATAAAATAAAAATACGCTAATAATGTCCATATCCCACGGAACTTTACTATTTCGCATAATTGCAAGCTTACGATAAATAAAATAATACAAAATGGAAAAAAAAAAGGGGTGCGCACTCGAGGACTTCCAAGGAGGTCACCCATCCTAGTACTACTCTCGCCCAGGCACGCTTAACTGCGGAGTTCTGATGGGATCCGGTGCATTAGTGCTGGTATGATCGCACCCATTAAGTTTGCGTAATCTATTACATAAAGACTACCTTTCATCTCATTCGTGCCTCGAATTTGAATACAAATATACCAAATAATGCCCGAGAATGCGTATCTTTAGAGATAGAAAAAATTAAAATGCTAATGTCCACGTATCCCACGGAACTTTACTATTTCGCATAATTGCAAGCTTACGATAAATAAAATAATACAAAATGGAAAAAAAAAGGGGTGCAAACTCGAGGACTTCCCAGGAGGTCACCCATCCTAGTACTACTCTCGCCCAAGCACGCTTAACTGCGGAGTTCTGATGGGATCCGGTGCATTAGTGCTGGTATGATCGCACCCATTAAGTTTTGCGTAATCTATTTACATAAAGACTACCTTTCATCTCATTCGTGCCTCGAATTTGAATACAAAATACCCAAATAATGCCCGAGAATGCGTATCTTTGCGGATAGAAACAAAATAAAATAAAAATACGCTAATAATGTCCACGTATCCCACGGAACTTTACTATTTCGCATAATTGCAAGCTACGATAAATAAAATAATACAAAATGGAAAAAAAAGGGGTGCAACACGAGGACTTCCCAGGAGGTCACCCATCCTAGTACTACTCTCGCCCAAGCACGCTTAACTGCGGAGTTCTGATGGGATCCGGTGCATTAGTGCTGGTATGATCGCACCCATTAAGTTTTGCGTAATCTATTTACATAAAGACTACCTTTCATCTCATTCGTGCCTCGAATTTGAATACAAATATACCCAAATAATGCCCGAGAATGCGTATCTTTGCGGATAGAAACAAAATAAAATAAAAATACGCTAATAATGTCCACGTATCCCACGGAACTTTACTATTTCGCATAATTGCAAGCTTACGATAAATAAAATAATACAAAATGGAAAAAAAAAAAGGGGGTGCAACACGAGGACTTCCCAGGAGGTCACCCATCCTAGTACTACTCTCGCCCAAGCACGCTTAACTGCGGAGTTCTGATGGGATCCGGTGCATTAGTGCTGGTATGATCGCACCCATTAAGTTTTGCGTAATCTATTTACATAAAGACTACCTTTCATCTCATTCGTGCCTCGAATTTGAATACAAATATACCCAAATAATGCCGAGAATGCGTATCTTTGCGGATAGAAACAAAATAAAATAAAAATACGCTAATAATGTCCACGTATCCCACGGAACTTTACTATTTCGCATAATTGCAAGCTTACGATAAATAAAATAATACAAAATGGAAAAAAAAAGGGGTGCAACACGAGGACTTCCCAGGAGGTCACCCATCCTAGTACTACTCTCGCCCAAGCACGCTTAACTGCGGAGTTCTGATGGGATCCGGTGCATTAGTGCTGGTATGATCGCACCCATTAAGTTTTGCGTAATCTATTTACATAAAGACTACCTTTCATCTCATTCGTGCCTCGAATTTGAATACAAATATACCAAATAATGCCCGAGAATGCGTATCTTTGCGGATAGAAACAAAATAAAATAAAAATACGCTAATAATGTCCACGTATCCCACGGAACTTTACTATTTCGCATAATTGCAAGCTTACGATAAATAAAATAAACAAAATGGAAAAAAAAAGAGGGGTGCAACACGAGGACTTCCCAGGAGGTCACCCATCCTAGTACTACTCTCGCCCAAGCACGCTTAACTGCGGAGTTCTGATGGGATCCGGTGCATTAGTGCTGGTATGATCGCACCCATTAAGTTTTGCGTAATCTATTTACATAAAGACTACCTTTCATCTCATTCGTGCCTCGAATTTGAATACAAATATACCCAAATAATGCCCGAGAATGCGTATCTTTGCGGATAGAAACAAAATAAAATAAAATACGCTAATAATGTCCACGTATCCCACGGAACTTTACTATTTCGCATAATTGCAAGCTTACGATAAATAAAATAATACAAAATGGAAAAAAAAAGAGGGGTGCAACACGAGGACTTCCCAGGAGGTCACCCATCCTAGTACTACTCTCGCCCAAGCACGCTTAACTGCGGAGTTCTGATGGGATCCGGTGCATTAGTGCTGGTATGATCGCACCCATTAAGTTTTGCGTAATCTATTTACATAAAGACTACCTTTCATCTCATTCGTGCCTCGAATTTGAATACAAATATACCCAAATAATGCCCGAGAATGCGTATCTTTGCGGATAGAAACAAAATAAAATAAAAATACGCTAATAATGTCCACGTATCCCACGGAACTTTACTATTTCGCATAATTGCAAGCTTACGATAAATAAAATAATACAAATGGAAAAAAAAAAGAGGGTGCAACACGAGGACTTCCCAGGAGGTCACCCATCCTAGTACTACTCTCGCCAAGCACGCTTAACTGCGGAGTTCTGATGGGATCCGGTGCATTAGTGCTGGTATGATCGCACCCATTAAGTTTTGCGTAATCTATTTACATAAAGACTACCTTTCATCTCATTCGTGCCTCGAATTTGAATACAAATATACCCAAATAATGCCCGAGAATGCGTATCTTTGCGGATAGAAACAAAATAAAATAAAAATACGCTAATAATGTCCACGTATCCCACGGAACTTTACTATTTCGCATAATTGCAAGCTTACGATAAATAAAATAATACAAAATGGAAAAAAAAAAGGGTGCAACACGAGGACTTCCCAGGAGGTCACCCATCCTAGTACTACTCTCGCCCAAGCACGCTTAACTGCGGAGTTCTGATGGGATCCGGTGCATTAGTGCTGGTATGATCGCACCCATTAAGTTTTGCGTAATCTATTTACATAAAGACTACCTTTCATCTCATTCGTGTGCTCGAATTTGAATACAAATATACCCAAATAATGCCCGAGAATGCGTATCTTTGCGGATAGAAACAAAATAAAATAAAAATACGCTAATAATGTCCACGTATCCCACGGAACTTTACTATTTCGCATAATTGCAAGCTTACGATAAATAAAATAATACAAAATGGAAAAAAAAAAAGGGGTGCAACACGAGGACTTCCCAGGAGGTCACCCATCCTAGTACTACTCTCGCCCAAGCACGCTTAACTGCGGAGTTCTGATGGGATCCGGTGCATTAGTGCTGGTATGATCGCACCCATTAAGTTTTGCGTAATCTATTTACATAAAGACTACCTTTCATCTCATTCGTGCCTCGAATTTGAATACAAATATACCAAATAATGCCCGAGAATGCGTATCTTTGCGGATAGAAACAAAATAAAATAAAAATACGCTAATAATGTCCACGTATCCACGGAACTTTACTATTTCGCATAATTGCAAGCTTACGATAAATAAAATAATACAAAATGGAAAAAAAAAAGGGGTGCAACACGAGGACTTCCCAGGAGGTCACCCATCCTAGTACTACTCTCGCCCAAGCACGCTTAACTGCGGAGTTCTGATGGGATCCGGTGCATTAGTGCTGGTATGATCGCACCCATTAAGTTTTGCGTAATCTATTTACATAAAGACTACCTTTCATCTCATTCGTGCCTCGAATTTGAATACAAATATACCCAAATAATGCCCGAGAATGCGTATCTTTGCGGATAGAAACAAAATAAAATAAAAATACGCTAATAATGTCCACGTATCCCACGGAACTTTACTATTTCGCATAATTGCAAGCTTACGATAAATAAAATAATACAAAATGGAAAAAAAAAGAGGGGTGCAACACGAGGACTTCCCAGGAGGTCACCCATCCTAGTACTACTCTCGCCCAAGCACGCTTAACTGCGGAGTTCTGATGGGATCCGGTGCATTAGTGCTGGTATGATCGCACCCATTAAGTTTTGCGTAATCTATTTACATAAAGACTACCTTTCATCTCATTCGTGCCTCGAATTTGAATACAAATATACCCAAATAATGCCCGAGAATGCGTATCTTTGCGGATAGAAACAAAATAAAATAAAAATACGCTAATAATGTCCACGTATCCCACGGAACTTTACTATTTCGCATAATTGCAAGCTTACGATAAATAAAATAATACAAAATGGAAAAAAAAAGAGGGGTGCAACACGAGGACTTCCCAGAGGTCACCCATCCTAGTACTACTCTCGCCCAAGCACGCTTAACTGCGGAGTTCTGATGGGATCCGGTGCATTAGTGCTGGTATGATCGCACCCATTAAGTTTTGCGTAATCTATTTACATAAAGACTACCTTTCATCTCATTCGTGCCTCGAATTTGAATACAAATATACCCAAATAATGCCCGAGAATGCGTATCTTTGCGGATAGAAACAAAATAAAATAAAAATACGCTAATAATGTCCACGTATCCCACGGAACTTTACTATTTCGCATAATTGCAAGCTTACGATAAATAAAATAATACAAAATGGAAAAAAAAAAGAGGGGTGCAACACGAGGACTTCCCAGGAGGTCACCCATCCTAGTACTACTCTCGCCCAAGCACGCTTAACTGCGGAGTTCTGATGGGATCCGGTGCATTAGTGCTGGTATGATCGCACCCATTAAGTTTTGCGTAATCTATTTACATAAAGACTACCTTTCATCTCATTCGTGCCTCGAATTTGAATACAAATATACCCAAATAATGCCCGAGAATGCGTATCTTTGCGGATAGAAACAAAATAAAATAAAAATACGCTAATAATGTCCACGTATCCCACGGAACTTTACTATTTCGCATAATTGCAAGCTTACGATAAATAAAATAATACAAAATGGAAAAAAAAAAGAGGGGTGCAACACGAGGACTTCCCAGGAGGTCACCCATCCTAGTACTACTCTCGCCCAAGCACGCTTAACTGCGGAGTTCTGATGGGATCCGGTGCATTAGTGCTGGTATGATCGCACCCATTAAGTTTTGCGTAATCTATTTACATAAAGACTACCTTTCATCTCATTCGTGCCTCGAATTTGAATACAAATATACCCAAATAATGCCCGAGAATGCGTATCTTTGCGGATAGAAACAAAATAAAATAAAAATACGCTAATAATGTCCACGTATCCCACGGAACTTTACTATTTCGCATAATTGCAAGCTTACGATAAATAAAATAATACAAAATGGAAAAAAAAAAGGGGGTGCAACACGAGGACTTCCCAGGAGGTCACCCATCCTAGTACTACTCTCGCCCAAGCACGCTTAACTGCGGAGTTCTGATGGGATCCGGTGCATTAGTGCTGGTATGATCGCACCCATTAAGTTTTGCGTAATCTATTTACATAAAGACTACCTTTCATCTCATTCGTGCCTCGAATTTGAATACAAATATACCCAAATAATGCCCGAGAATGCGTATCTTTGCGGATAGAAACAAAATAAAATAAAAATACGCTAATAATGTCCACGTATCCCACGGAACTTTACTATTTCGCATAATTGCAAGCTTACGATAAATAAAATAATACAAAATGGAAAAAAAAAAGAGGGGTGCAACACGAGGACTTCCCAGGAGGTCACCCATCCTAGTACTACTCTCGCCCAAGCACGCTTAACTGCGGAGTTCTGATGGGATCCGGTGCATTAGTGCTGGTATGATCGCACCCATTAAGTTTTGCGTAATCTATTTACATAAAGACTACCTTTCATCTCATTCGTGCCTCGAATTTGAATACAAATATACCAAATAATGCCCGAGAATGCGTATCTTTGCGGATAGAAACAAAATAAAATAAAAATACGCTAATAATGTCCACGTATCCCACGGAACTTTACTATTTCGCATAATTGCAAGCTTACGATAAATAAAATAATACAAAATGGAAAAAAAAAAGAGGGTGCAACACGAGGACTTCCCAGGAGGTCACCCATCCTAGTACTACTCTCGCCCAAGCACGCTTAACTGCGGAGTTCTGATGGGATCCGGTGCATTAGTGCTGGTATGATCGCACCCATTAAGTTTTGCGTAATCTATTTACATAAAGACTACCTTTCATCTCATTCGTGCCTCGAATTTGAATACAAATATACCCAAATAATGCCCGAGAATGCGTATCTTTGCGGATAGAAACAAAATAAAATAAAAATACGCTAATAATGTCCACGTATCCCACGGAACTTTACTATTTCGCATAATTGCAAGCTTACGATAAATAAAATAATACAAAATGGAAAAAAAAAGAGGGGTGCAACACGAGGACTTCCCAGGAGGTCACCCATCCTAGTACTACTCTCGCCCAAGCACGCTTAACTGCGGAGTTCTGATGGGATCCGGTGCATTAGTGCTGGTATGATCGCACCCATTAAGTTTTGCGTAATCTATTTACATAAAGACTACCTTTCATCTCATTCGTGCCTCGAATTTGAATACAAATATATCCAAATAATGCCCGAGAATGCGTATCTTTGCGGATAGAAACAAAATAAAATAAAAATACGCTAATAATGTCCACGTATCCCACGGAACTTTACTATTTCGCATAATTGCAAGCTTACGATAAATAAAATAATACAAAATGGAAAAAAAAAGAGGGGTGCAACACGAGGACTTCCCAGGAGGTCACCCATCCTAGTACTACTCTCGCCCAAGCACGCTTAACTGCGGAGTTCTGATGGGATCCGGTGCATTAGTGCTGGTATGATCGCACCCATTAAGTTTTGCGTAATCTATTTACATAAAGACTACCTTTCATCTCATTCGTGCCTCGAATTTGAATACAAATATACCCAAATAATGCCCGAGAATGCGTATCTTTGCGGATAGAAACAAAATAAAATAAAAATACGCTAATAATGTCCACGTATCCCACGGAACTTTACTATTTCGCATAATTGCAAGCTTACGATAAATAAAATAATACAAAATGGAAAAAAAAAAAAGAGGGGTGCAACACGAGGACTTCCCAGGAGGTCACCCATCCTAGTACTACTCTCGCCCAAGCACGCTTAACTGCGGAGTTCTGATGGGATCCGGTGCATTAGTGCTGGTATGATCGCACCCATTAAGTTTTGCGTAATCTATTTACATAAAGACTACCTTTCATCTCATTCGTGCCTCGAATTTGAATACAAATATACCCAAATAATGCCCGAGAATGCGTATCTTTGCGGATAGAAACAAAATAAAATAAAATACGCTAATAATGTCCACGTATCCCACGGAACTTTACTATTTCGCATAATTGCAAGCTTACGATAAATAAAATAATACAAAATGGAAAAAAAAAAAGAGGGGTGCAACACGAGGACTTCCCAGGAGGTCACCCATCCTAGTACTACTCTCGCCCAAGCACGCTTAACTGCGGAGTTCTGATGGGATCCGGTGCATTAGTGCTGGTATGATCGCACCCATTAAGTTTTGCGTAATCTATTTACATAAAGACTACCTTTCATCTCATTCGTGCCTCGAATTTGAATACAAATATATCCAAATAATGCCCGAGAATGCGTATCTTTGCGGATAGAAACAAAATAAAATAAAAATACGCTAATAATGTCCACGTATCCCACGGAACTTTACTATTTCGCATAATTGCAAGCTTACGATAAATAAAATAATACAAAATGGAAAAAAAAAGAGGGGTGCAACACGAGGACTTCCCAGGAGGTCACCCATCCTAGTACTACTCTCGCCCAAGCACGCTTAACTGCGGAGTTCTGATGGGATCCGGTGCATTAGTGCTGGTATGATCGCACCCATTAAGTTTTGCGTAATCTATTTACATAAAGACTACCTTTCATCTCATTCGTGCCTCGAATTTGAATACAAATATATCCAAATAATGCCCGAGAATGCGTATCTTTGCGGATAGAAACAAAATAAAATAAAAATACGCTAATAATGTCCACGTATCCCACGGAACTTTACTATTTCGCATAATTGCAAGCTTACGATAAATAAAATAATACAAAATGGAAAAAAAAAAGAGGGGTGCAACACGAGGACTTCCCAGGAGGTCACCCATCCTAGTACTACTCTCGCCCAAGCACGCTTAACTGCGGAGTTCTGATGGGATCCGGTGCATTAGTGCTGGTATGATCGCACCCATTAAGTTTTGCGTAATCTATTTACATAAAGACTACCTTTCATCTCATTCGTGCCTCGAATTTGAATACAAATATATCCAAATAATGCCCGAGAATGCGTATCTTTGCGGATAGAAACAAAATAAAATAAAAATACGCTAATAATGTCCACGTATCCCACGGAACTTTACTATTTCGCATAATTGCAAGCTTACGATAAATAAAATAATACAAAATGGAAAAAAAAAGAGGGGTGCAACACGAGGACTTCCCAGGAGGTCACCCATCCTAGTACTACTCTCGCCCAAGCACGCTTAACTGCGGAGTTCTGATGGGATCCGGTGCATTAGTGCTGGTATGATCGCACCCATTAAGTTTTGCGTAATCTATTTACATAAAGACTACCTTTCATCTCATTCGTGCCTCGAATTTGAATACAAATATATCCAAATAATGCCCGAGAATGCGTATCTTTGCGGATAGAAACAAAATAAAATAAAAATACGCTAATAATGTCCACGTATCCCACGGAACTTTACTATTTCGCATAATTGCAAGCTTACGATAAATAAAATAATACAAAATGGAAAAAAAAGAGGGGTGCAACACGAGGACTTCCCAGGAGGTCACCCATCCTAGTACTACTCTCGCCCAAGCACGCTTAACTGCGGAGTTCTGATGGGATCCGGTGCATTAGTGCTGGTATGATCGCACCCATTAAGTTTTGCGTAATCTATTTACATAAAGACTACCTTTCATCTCATTCGTGCCTCGAATTTGAATACAAATATATCCAAATAATGCCCGAGAATGCGTATCTTTGCGGATAGAAACAAAATAAAATAAAAATACGCTAATAATGTCCACGTATCCCACGGAACTTTACTATTTCGCATAATTGCAAGCTTACGATAAATAAAATAATACAAAATGGAAAAAAAAAAAGAGGGGTGCAACACGAGGACTTCCCAGGAGGTCACCCATCCTAGTACTACTCTCGCCCAAGCACGCTTAACTGCGGAGTTCTGATGGGATCCGGTGCATTAGTGCTGGTATGATCGCACCCATTAAGTTTTGCGTAATCTATTTACATAAAGACTACCTTTCATCTCATTCGTGCCTCGAATTTGAATACAAATATATCCAAATAATGCCCGAGAATGCGTATCTTTGCGGATAGAAACAAAATAAAATAAAAATACGCTAATAATGTCCACGCATCCCACGGAACTTTACTATTTCGCATAATTGCAAGCTTACGATAAATAAAATAATACAAAATGGAAAAAAAAAAGAGGGGTGCAACACGAGGACTTCCCAGGAGGTCACCCATCCTAGTACTACTCTCGCCCAAGCACGCTTAACTGCGGAGTTCTGATGGGATCCGGTGCATTAGTGCTGGTATGATCGCACCCATTAAGTTTTGCGTAATCTATTTACATAAAGACTACCTTTCATCTCATTCGTGCCTCGAATTTGAATACAAATATATCCAAATAATGCCCGAGAATGCGTATCTTTGCGGATAGAAACAAAATAAAATAAAAATACGCTAATAATGTCCACGTATCCCACGGAACTTTACTATTTCGCATAATTGCAAGCTTACGATAAATAAAATAATACAAAATGGAAAAAAAAAGAGGGGTGCAACACGAGGACTTCCCAGGAGGTCACCCATCCTAGTACTACTCTCGCCCAAGCACGCTTAACTGCGGAGTTCTGATGGGATCCGGTGCATTAGTGCTGGTATGATCGCACCCATTAAGTTTTGCGTAATCTATTTACATAAAGACTACCTTTCATCTCATTCGTGCCTCGAATTTGAATACAAATATATCCAAATAATGCCCGAGAATGCGTATCTTTGCGGATAGAAACAAAATAAAATAAAAATACGCTAATAATGTCCACGCATCCCACGGAACTTTACTATTTCGCATAATTGCAAGCTTACGATAAATAAAATAATACAAAATGGAAAAAAAAAAAGAGGGGTGCAACACGAGGACTTCCCAGGAGGTCACCCATCCTAGTACTACTCTCGCCCAAGCACGCTTAACTGCGGAGTTCTGATGGGATCCGGTGCATTAGTGCTGGTATGATCGCACCCATTAAGTTTTGCGTAATCTATTTACATAAAGACTACCTTTCATCTCATTCGTGCCTCGAATTTGAATACAAATATATCCAAATAATGCCCGAGAATGCGTATCTTTGCGGATAGAAACAAAATAAAATAAAAATACGCTAATAATGTCCACGTATCCCACGGAACTTTACTATTTCGCATAATTGCAAGCTTACGATAAATAAAATAATACAAAATGGAAAAAAAAAGAGGGGTGCAACACGAGGACTTCCCAGGAGGTCACCCATCCTAGTACTACTCTCGCCCAAGCACGCTTAACTGCGGAGTTCTGATGGGATCCGGTGCATTAGTGCTGGTATGATCGCACCCATTAAGTTTTGCGTAATCTATTTACATAAAGACTACCTTTCATCTCATTCGTGCCTCGAATTTGAATACAAATATATCCAAATAATGCCCGAGAATGCGTATCTTTGCGGATAGAAACAAAATAAAATAAAAATACGCTAATAATGTCCACGCATCCCACGGAACTTTACTATTTCGCATAATTGCAAGCTTACGATAAATAAAATAATACAAAATGGAAAAAAAAAAGAGGGGTGCAACACGAGGACTTCCCAGGAGGTCACCCATCCTAGTACTACTCTCGCCCAAGCACGCTTAACTGCGGAGTTCTGATGGGATCCGGTGCATTAGTGCTGGTATGATCGCACCCATTAAGTTTTGCGTAATCTATTTACATAAAGACTACCTTTCATCTCATTCGTGCCTCGAATTTGAATACAAATATATCCAAATAATGCCCGAGAATGCGTATCTTTGCGGATAGAAACAAAATAAAATAAAAATACGCTAATAATGTCCACGCATCCCACGGAACTTTACTATTTCGCATAATTGCAAGCTTACGATAAATAAAATAATACAAAATGGAAAAAAAAAAGAGGGGTGCAACACGAGGACTTCCCAGGAGGTCACCCATCCTAGTACTACTCTCGCCCAAGCACGCTTAACTGCGGAGTTCTGATGGGATCCGGTGCATTAGTGCTGGTATGATCGCACCCATTAAGTTTTGCGTAATCTATTTACATAAAGACTACCTTTCATCTCATTCGTGCCTCGAATTTGAATACAAATATATCCAAATAATGCCCGAGAATGCGTATCTTTGCGGATAGAAACAAAATAAAATAAAAATACGCTAATAATGTCCACGCATCCCACGGAACTTTACTATTTCGCATAATTGCAAGCTTACGATAAATAAAATAATACAAAATGGAAAAAAAAAAAGAGGGGTGCAACACGAGGACTTCCCAGGAGGTCACCCATCCTAGTACTACTCTCGCCCAAGCACGCTTAACTGCGGAGTTCTGATGGGATCCGGTGCATTAGTGCTGGTATGATCGCACCCATTAAGTTTTGCGTAATCTATTTACATAAAGACTACCTTTCATCTCATTCGTGCCTCGAATTTGAATACAAATATATCCAAATAATGCCCGAGAATGCGTATCTTTGCGGATAGAAACAAAATAAAATAAAAATACGCTAATAATGTCCACGCATCCCACGGAACTTTACTATTTCGCATAATTGCAAGCTTACGATAAATAAAATAATACAAAATGGAAAAAAAAAAAAGAGGGGTGCAACACGAGGACTTCCCAGGAGGTCACCCATCCTAGTACTACTCTCGCCCAAGCACGCTTAACTGCGGAGTTCTGATGGGATCCGGTGCATTAGTGCTGGTATGATCGCACCCATTAAGTTTTGCGTAATCTATTTACATAAAGACTACCTTTCATCTCATTCGTGCCTCGAATTTGAATACAAATATATCCAAATAATGCCCGAGAATGCGTATCTTTGCGGATAGAAACAAAATAAAATAAAAATACGCTAATAATGTCCACGCATCCCACGGAACTTTACTATTTCGCATAATTGCAAGCTTACGATAAATAAAATAATACAAAATGGAAAAAAAAAAAGAGGGGTGCAACACGAGGACTTCCCAGGAGGTCACCCATCCTAGTACTACTCTCGCCCAAGCACGCTTAACTGCGGAGTTCTGATGGGATCCGGTGCATTAGTGCTGGTATGATCGCACCCATTAAGTTTTGCGTAATCTATTTACATAAAGACTACCTTTCATCTCATTCGTGCCTCGAATTTGAATACAAATATATCCAAATAATGCCCGAGAATGCGTATCTTTGCGGATAGAAACAAAATAAAATAAAAATACGCTAATAATGTCCACGCATCCCACGGAACTTTACTATTTCGCATAATTGCAAGCTTACGATAAATAAAATAATACAAAATGGAAAAAAAAAAGAGGGGTGCAACACGAGGACTTCCCAGGAGGTCACCCATCCTAGTACTACTCTCGCCCAAGCACGCTTAACTGCGGAGTTCTGATGGGATCCGGTGCATTAGTGCTGGTATGATCGCACCCATTAAGTTTTGCGTAATCTATTTACATAAAGACTACCTTTCATCTCATTCGTGCCTCGAATTTGAATACAAATATATCCAAATAATGCCCGAGAATGCGTATCTTTGCGGATAGAAACAAAATAAAATAAAAATACGCTAATAATGTCCACGCATCCCACGGAACTTTACTATTTCGCATAATTGCAAGCTTACGATAAATAAAATAATACAAAATGGAAAAAAAAAAAGAGGGGTGCAACACGAGGACTTCCCAGGAGGTCACCCATCCTAGTACTACTCTCGCCCAAGCACGCTTAACTGCGGAGTTCTGATGGGATCCGGTGCATTAGTGCTGGTATGATCGCACCCATTAAGTTTTGCGTAATCTATTTACATAAAGACTACCTTTCATCTCATTCGTGCCTCGAATTTGAATACAAATATATCCAAATAATGCCCGAGAATGCGTATCTTTGCGGATAGAAACAAAATAAAATAAAAATACGCTAATAATGTCCACGCATCCCACGGAACTTTACTATTTCGCATAATTGCAAGCTTACGATAAATAAAATAATACAAAATGGAAAAAAAAAAGAGGGGTGCAACACGAGGACTTCCCAGGAGGTCACCCATCCTAGTACTACTCTCGCCCAAGCACGCTTAACTGCGGAGTTCTGATGGGATCCGGTGCATTAGTGCTGGTATGATCGCACCCATTAAGTTTTGCGTAATCTATTTACATAAAGACTACCTTTCATCTCATTCGTGCCTCGAATTTGAATACAAATATATCCAAATAATGCCCGAGAATGCGTATCTTTGCGGATAGAAACAAAATAAAATAAAAATACGCTAATAATGTCCACGCATCCCACGGAACTTTACTATTTCGCATAATTGCAAGCTTACGATAAATAAAATAATACAAAATGGAAAAAAAAAAAAGAGGGGTGCAACACGAGGACTTCCCAGGAGGTCACCCATCCTAGTACTACTCTCGCCCAAGCACGCTTAACTGCGGAGTTCTGATGGGATCCGGTGCATTAGTGCTGGTATGATCGCACCCATTAAGTTTTGCGTAATCTATTTACATAAAGACTACCTTTCATCTCATTCGTGCCTCGAATTTGAATACAAATATATCCAAATAATGCCCGAGAATGCGTATCTTTGCGGATAGAAACAAAATAAAATAAAAATACGCTAATAATGTCCACGCATCCCACGGAACTTTACTATTTCGCATAATTGCAAGCTTACGATAAATAAAATAATACAAAATGGAAAAAAAAAAGAGGGGTGCAACACGAGGACTTCCCAGGAGGTCACCCATCCTAGTACTACTCTCGCCCAAGCACGCTTAACTGCGGAGTTCTGATGGGATCCGGTGCATTAGTGCTGGTATGATCGCACCCATTAAGTTTTGCGTAATCTATTTACATAAAGACTACCTTTCATCTCATTCGTGCCTCGAATTTGAATACAAATATATCCAAATAATGCCCGAGAATGCGTATCTTTGCGGATAGAAACAAAATAAAATAAAAATACGCTAATAATGTCCACGCATCCCACGGAACTTTACTATTTCGCATAATTGCAAGCTTACGATAAATAAAATAATACAAAATGGAAAAAAAAAAAAGAGGGGTGCAACACGAGGACTTCCCAGGAGGTCACCCATCCTAGTACTACTCTCGCCCAAGCACGCTTAACTGCGGAGTTCTGATGGGATCCGGTGCATTAGTGCTGGTATGATCGCACCCATTAAGTTTTGCGTAATCTATTTACATAAAGACTACCTTTCATCTCATTCGTGCCTCGAATTTGAATACAAATATATCCAAATAATGCCCGAGAATGCGTATCTTTGCGGATAGAAACAAAATAAAATAAAAATACGCTAATAATGTCCACGCATCCCACGGAACTTTACTATTTCGCATAATTGCAAGCTTACGATAAATAAAATAATACAAAATGGAAAAAAAAAAAGAGGGGTGCAACACGAGGACTTCCCAGGAGGTCACCCATCCTAGTACTACTCTCGCCCAAGCACGCTTAACTGCGGAGTTCTGATGGGATCCGGTGCATTAGTGCTGGTATGATCGCACCCATTAAGTTTTGCGTAATCTATTTACATAAAGACTACCTTTCATCTCATTCGTGCCTCGAATTTGAATACAAATATATCCAAATAATGCCCGAGAATGCGTATCTTTGCGGATAGAAACAAAATAAAATAAAAATACGCTAATAATGTCCACGCATCCCACGGAACTTTACTATTTCGCATAATTGCAAGCTTACGATAAATAAAATAATACAAAATGGAAAAAAAAAAGAGGGGTGCAACACGAGGACTTCCCAGGAGGTCACCCATCCTAGTACTACTCTCGCCCAAGCACGCTTAACTGCGGAGTTCTGATGGGATCCGGTGCATTAGTGCTGGTATGATCGCACCCATTAAGTTTTGCGTAATCTATTTACATAAAGACTACCTTTCATCTCATTCGTGCCTCGAATTTGAATACAAATATATCCAAATAATGCCCGAGAATGCGTATCTTTGCGGATAGAAACAAAATAAAATAAAAATACGCTAATAATGTCCACGCATCCCACGGAACTTTACTATTTCGCATAATTGCAAGCTTACGATAAATAAAATAATACAAAATGGAAAAAAAAAAAAGAGGGGTGCAACACGAGGACTTCCCAGGAGGTCACCCATCCTAGTACTACTCTCGCCCAAGCACGCTTAACTGCGGAGTTCTGATGGGATCCGGTGCATTAGTGCTGGTATGATCGCACCCATTAAGTTTTGCGTAATCTATTTACATAAAGACTACCTTTCATCTCATTCGTGCCTCGAATTTGAATACAAATATATCCAAATAATGCCCGAGAATGCGTATCTTTGCGGATAGAAACAAAATAAAATAAAAATACGCTAATAATGTCCACGCATCCCACGGAACTTTACTATTTCGCATAATTGCAAGCTTACGATAAATAAAATAATACAAAATGGAAAAAAAAAAAGAGGGGTGCAACACGAGGACTTCCCAGGAGGTCACCCATCCTAGTACTACTCTCGCCCAAGCACGCTTAACTGCGGAGTTCTGATGGGATCCGGTGCATTAGTGCTGGTATGATCGCACCCATTAAGTTTTGCGTAATCTATTTACATAAAGACTACCTTTCATCTCATTCGTGCCTCGAATTTGAATACAAATATATCCAAATAATGCCCGAGAATGCGTATCTTTGCGGATAGAAACAAAATAAAATAAAAATACGCTAATAATGTCCACGCATCCCACGGAACTTTACTATTTCGCATAATTGCAAGCTTACGATAAATAAAATAATACAAAATGGAAAAAAAAAAAGAGGGGTGCAACACGAGGACTTCCCAGGAGGTCACCCATCCTAGTACTACTCTCGCCCAAGCACGCTTAACTGCGGAGTTCTGATGGGATCCGGTGCATTAGTGCTGGTATGATCGCACCCATTAAGTTTTGCGTAATCTATTTACATAAAGACTACCTTTCATCTCATTCGTGCCTCGAATTTGAATACAAATATATCCAAATAATGCCCGAGAATGCGTATCTTTGCGGATAGAAACAAAATAAAATAAAAATACGCTAATAATGTCCACGCATCCCACGGAACTTTACTATTTCGCATAATTGCAAGCTTACGATAAATAAAATAATACAAAATGGAAAAAAAAAAAGAGGGGTGCAACACGAGGACTTCCCAGGAGGTCACCCATCCTAGTACTACTCTCGCCCAAGCACGCTTAACTGCGGAGTTCTGATGGGATCCGGTGCATTAGTGCTGGTATGATCGCACCCATTAAGTTTTGCGTAATCTATTTACATAAAGACTACCTTTCATCTCATTCGTGCCTCGAATTTGAATACAAATATATCCAAATAATGCCCGAGAATGCGTATCTTTGCGGATAGAAACAAAATAAAATAAAAATACGCTAATAATGTCCACGCATCCCACGGAACTTTACTATTTCGCATAATTGCAAGCTTACGATAAATAAAATAATACAAAATGGAAAAAAAAAAAAGAGGGGTGCAACACGAGGACTTCCCAGGAGGTCACCCATCCTAGTACTACTCTCGCCCAAGCACGCTTAACTGCGGAGTTCTGATGGGATCCGGTGCATTAGTGCTGGTATGATCGCACCCATTAAGTTTTGCGTAATCTATTTACATAAAGACTACCTTTCATCTCATTCGTGCCTCGAATTTGAATACAAATATATCCAAATAATGCCCGAGAATGCGTATCTTTGCGGATAGAAACAAAATAAAATAAAAATACGCTAATAATGTCCACGCATCCCACGGAACTTTACTATTTCGCATAATTGCAAGCTTACGATAAATAAAATAATACAAAATGGAAAAAAAAAAAGAGGGGTGCAACACGAGGACTTCCCAGGAGGTCACCCATCCTAGTACTACTCTCGCCCAAGCACGCTTAACTGCGGAGTTCTGATGGGATCCGGTGCATTAGTGCTGGTATGATCGCACCCATTAAGTTTTGCGTAATCTATTTACATAAAGACTACCTTTCATCTCATTCGTGCCTCGAATTTGAATACAAATATATCCAAATAATGCCCGAGAATGCGTATCTTTGCGGATAGAAACAAAATAAAATAAAAATACGCTAATAATGTCCACGCATCCCACGGAACTTTACTATTTCGCATAATTGCAAGCTTACGATAAATAAAATAATACAAAATGGAAAAAAAAAAAGAGGGGTGCAACACGAGGACTTCCCAGGAGGTCACCCATCCTAGTACTACTCTCGCCCAAGCACGCTTAACTGCGGAGTTCTGATGGGATCCGGTGCATTAGTGCTGGTATGATCGCACCCATTAAGTTTTGCGTAATCTATTTACATAAAGACTACCTTTCATCTCATTCGTGCCTCGAATTTGAATACAAATATATCCAAATAATGCCCGAGAATGCGTATCTTTGCGGATAGAAACAAAATAAAATAAAAATACGCTAATAATGTCCACGCATCCCACGGAACTTTACTATTTCGCATAATTGCAAGCTTACGATAAATAAAATAATACAAAATGGAAAAAAAAAAAGAGGGGTGCAACACGAGGACTTCCCAGGAGGTCACCCATCCTAGTACTACTCTCGCCCAAGCACGCTTAACTGCGGAGTTCTGATGGGATCCGGTGCATTAGTGCTGGTATGATCGCACCCATTAAGTTTTGCGTAATCTATTTACATAAAGACTACCTTTCATCTCATTCGTGCCTCGAATTTGAATACAAATATATCCAAATAATGCCCGAGAATGCGTATCTTTGCGGATAGAAACAAAATAAAATAAAAATACGCTAATAATGTCCACGCATCCCACGGAACTTTACTATTTCGCATAATTGCAAGCTTACGATAAATAAAATAATACAAAATGGAAAAAAAAAAAAGAGGGGTGCAACACGAGGACTTCCCAGGAGGTCACCCATCCTAGTACTACTCTCGCCCAAGCACGCTTAACTGCGGAGTTCTGATGGGATCCGGTGCATTAGTGCTGGTATGATCGCACCCATTAAGTTTTGCGTAATCTATTTACATAAAGACTACCTTTCATCTCATTCGTGCCTCGAATTTGAATACAAATATATCCAAATAATGCCCGAGAATGCGTATCTTTGCGGATAGAAACAAAATAAAATAAAAATACGCTAATAATGTCCACGCATCCCACGGAACTTTACTATTTCGCATAATTGCAAGCTTACGATAAATAAAATAATACAAAATGGAAAAAAAAAAGAGGGGTGCAACACGAGGACTTCCCAGGAGGTCACCCATCCTAGTACTACTCTCGCCCAAGCACGCTTAACTGCGGAGTTCTGATGGGATCCGGTGCATTAGTGCTGGTATGATCGCACCCATTAAGTTTTGCGTAATCTATTTACATAAAGACTACCTTTCATCTCATTCGTGCCTCGAATTTGAATACAAATATATCCAAATAATGCCCGAGAATGCGTATCTTTGCGGATAGAAACAAAATAAAATAAAAATACGCTAATAATGTCCACGCATCCCACGGAACTTTACTATTTCGCATAATTGCAAGCTTACGATAAATAAAATAATACAAAATGGAAAAAAAAAAAAAGAGGGGTGCAACACGAGGACTTCCCAGGAGGTCACCCATCCTAGTACTACTCTCGCCCAAGCACGCTTAACTGCGGAGTTCTGATGGGATCCGGTGCATTAGTGCTGGTATGATCGCACCCATTAAGTTTTGCGTAATCTATTTACATAAAGACTACCTTTCATCTCATTCGTGCCTCGAATTTGAATACAAATATATCCAAATAATGCCCGAGAATGCGTATCTTTGCGGATAGAAACAAAATAAAATAAAAATACGCTAATAATGTCCACGCATCCCACGGAACTTTACTATTTCGCATAATTGCAAGCTTACGATAAATAAAATAATACAAAATGGAAAAAAAAAAAAGAGGGGTGCAACACGAGGACTTCCCAGGAGGTCACCCATCCTAGTACTACTCTCGCCCAAGCACGCTTAACTGCGGAGTTCTGATGGGATCCGGTGCATTAGTGCTGGTATGATCGCACCCATTAAGTTTTGCGTAATCTATTTACATAAAGACTACCTTTCATCTCATTCGTGCCTCGAATTTGAATACAAATATATCCAAATAATGCCCGAGAATGCGTATCTTTGCGGATAGAAACAAAATAAAATAAAAATACGCTAATAATGTCCACGCATCCCACGGAACTTTACTATTTCGCATAATTGCAAGCTTACGATAAATAAAATAATACAAAATGGAAAAAAAAAAAAGAGGGGTGCAACACGAGGACTTCCCAGGAGGTCACCCATCCTAGTACTACTCTCGCCCAAGCACGCTTAACTGCGGAGTTCTGATGGGATCCGGTGCATTAGTGCTGGTATGATCGCACCCATTAAGTTTTGCGTAATCTATTTACATAAAGACTACCTTTCATCTCATTCGTGCCTCGAATTTGAATACAAATATATCCAAATAATGCCCGAGAATGCGTATCTTTGCGGATAGAAACAAAATAAAATAAAAATACGCTAATAATGTCCACGCATCCCACGGAACTTTACTATTTCGCATAATTGCAAGCTTACGATAAATAAAATAATACAAAATGGAAAAAAAAAAAGAGGGGTGCAACACGAGGACTTCCCAGGAGGTCACCCATCCTAGTACTACTCTCGCCCAAGCACGCTTAACTGCGGAGTTCTGATGGGATCCGGTGCATTAGTGCTGGTATGATCGCACCCATTAAGTTTTGCGTAATCTATTTACATAAAGACTACCTTTCATCTCATTCGTGCCTCGAATTTGAATACAAATATATCCAAATAATGCCCGAGAATGCGTATCTTTGCGGATAGAAACAAAATAAAATAAAAATACGCTAATAATGTCCACGCATCCCACGGAACTTTACTATTTCGCATAATTGCAAGCTTACGATAAATAAAATAATACAAAATGGAAAAAAAAAAAGAGGGGTGCAACACGAGGACTTCCCAGGAGGTCACCCATCCTAGTACTACTCTCGCCCAAGCACGCTTAACTGCGGAGTTCTGATGGGATCCGGTGCATTAGTGCTGGTATGATCGCACCCATTAAGTTTTGCGTAATCTATTTACATAAAGACTACCTTTCATCTCATTCGTGCCTCGAATTTGAATACAAATATATCCAAATAATGCCCGAGAATGCGTATCTTTGCGGATAGAAACAAAATAAAATAAAAATACGCTAATAATGTCCACGCATCCCACGGAACTTTACTATTTCGCATAATTGCAAGCTTACGATAAATAAAATAATACAAAATGGAAAAAAAAAAAAGAGGGGTGCAACACGAGGACTTCCCAGGAGGTCACCCATCCTAGTACTACTCTCGCCCAAGCACGCTTAACTGCGGAGTTCTGATGGGATCCGGTGCATTAGTGCTGGTATGATCGCACCCATTAAGTTTTGCGTAATCTATTTACATAAAGACTACCTTTCATCTCATTCGTGCCTCGAATTTGAATACAAATATATCCAAATAATGCCCGAGAATGCGTATCTTTGCGGATAGAAACAAAATAAAATAAAAATACGCTAATAATGTCCACGCATCCCACGGAACTTTACTATTTCGCATAATTGCAAGCTTACGATAAATAAAATAATACAAAATGGAAAAAAAAAAAGAGGGGTGCAACACGAGGACTTCCCAGGAGGTCACCCATCCTAGTACTACTCTCGCCCAAGCACGCTTAACTGCGGAGTTCTGATGGGATCCGGTGCATTAGTGCTGGTATGATCGCACCCATTAAGTTTTGCGTAATCTATTTACATAAAGACTACCTTTCATCTCATTCGTGCCTCGAATTTGAATACAAATATATCCAAATAATGCCCGAGAATGCGTATCTTTGCGGATAGAAACAAAATAAAATAAAAATACGCTAATAATGTCCACGCATCCCACGGAACTTTACTATTTCGCATAATTGCAAGCTTACGATAAATAAAATAATACAAAATGGAAAAAAAAAAAGAGGGGTGCAACACGAGGACTTCCCAGGAGGTCACCCATCCTAGTACTACTCTCGCCCAAGCACGCTTAACTGCGGAGTTCTGATGGGATCCGGTGCATTAGTGCTGGTATGATCGCACCCATTAAGTTTTGCGTAATCTATTTACATAAAGACTACCTTTCATCTCATTCGTGCCTCGAATTTGAATACAAATATATCCAAATAATGCCCGAGAATGCGTATCTTTGCGGATAGAAACAAAATAAAATAAAAATACGCTAATAATGTCCACGCATCCCACGGAACTTTACTATTTCGCATAATTGCAAGCTTACGATAAATAAAATAATACAAAATGGAAAAAAAAAAAGAGGGGTGCAACACGAGGACTTCCCAGGAGGTCACCCATCCTAGTACTACTCTCGCCCAAGCACGCTTAACTGCGGAGTTCTGATGGGATCCGGTGCATTAGTGCTGGTATGATCGCACCCATTAAGTTTTGCGTAATCTATTTACATAAAGACTACCTTTCATCTCATTCGTGCCTCGAATTTGAATACAAATATATCCAAATAATGCCCGAGAATGCGTATCTTTGCGGATAGAAACAAAATAAAATAAAAATACGCTAATAATGTCCACGCATCCCACGGAACTTTACTATTTCGCATAATTGCAAGCTTACGATAAATAAAATAATACAAAATGGAAAAAAAAAAAAGAGGGGTGCAACACGAGGACTTCCCAGGAGGTCACCCATCCTAGTACTACTCTCGCCCAAGCACGCTTAACTGCGGAGTTCTGATGGGATCCGGTGCATTAGTGCTGGTATGATCGCACCCATTAAGTTTTGCGTAATCTATTTACATAAAGACTACCTTTCATCTCATTCGTGCCTCGAATTTGAATACAAATATATCCAAATAATGCCCGAGAATGCGTATCTTTGCGGATAGAAACAAAATAAAATAAAAATACGCTAATAATGTCCACGCATCCCACGGAACTTTACTATTTCGCATAATTGCAAGCTTACGATAAATAAAATAATACAAAATGGAAAAAAAAAAAAGAGGGGTGCAACACGAGGACTTCCCAGGAGGTCACCCATCCTAGTACTACTCTCGCCCAAGCACGCTTAACTGCGGAGTTCTGATGGGATCCGGTGCATTAGTGCTGGTATGATCGCACCCATTAAGTTTTGCGTAATCTATTTACATAAAGACTACCTTTCATCTCATTCGTGCCTCGAATTTGAATACAAATATATCCAAATAATGCCCGAGAATGCGTATCTTTGCGGATAGAAACAAAATAAAATAAAAATACGCTAATAATGTCCACGCATCCCACGGAACTTTACTATTTCGCATAATTGCAAGCTTACGATAAATAAAATAATACAAAATGGAAAAAAAAAAAAAGAGGGGTGCAACACGAGGACTTCCCAGGAGGTCACCCATCCTAGTACTACTCTCGCCCAAGCACGCTTAACTGCGGAGTTCTGATGGGATCCGGTGCATTAGTGCTGGTATGATCGCACCCATTAAGTTTTGCGTAATCTATTTACATAAAGACTACCTTTCATCTCATTCGTGCCTCGAATTTGAATACAAATATATCCAAATAATGCCCGAGAATGCGTATCTTTGCGGATAGAAACAAAATAAAATAAAAATACGCTAATAATGTCCACGCATCCCACGGAACTTTACTATTTCGCATAATTGCAAGCTTACGATAAATAAAATAATACAAAATGGAAAAAAAAAAAAGAGGGGTGCAACACGAGGACTTCCCAGGAGGTCACCCATCCTAGTACTACTCTCGCCCAAGCACGCTTAACTGCGGAGTTCTGATGGGATCCGGTGCATTAGTGCTGGTATGATCGCACCCATTAAGTTTTGCGTAATCTATTTACATAAAGACTACCTTTCATCTCATTCGTGCCTCGAATTTGAATACAAATATATCCAAATAATGCCCGAGAATGCGTATCTTTGCGGATAGAAACAAAATAAAATAAAAATACGCTAATAATGTCCACGCATCCCACGGAACTTTACTATTTCGCATAATTGCAAGCTTACGATAAATAAAATAATACAAAATGGAAAAAAAAAAAAGAGGGGTGCAACACGAGGACTTCCCAGGAGGTCACCCATCCTAGTACTACTCTCGCCCAAGCACGCTTAACTGCGGAGTTCTGATGGGATCCGGTGCATTAGTGCTGGTATGATCGCACCCATTAAGTTTTGCGTAATCTATTTACATAAAGACTACCTTTCATCTCATTCGTGCCTCGAATTTGAATACAAATATATCCAAATAATGCCCGAGAATGCGTATCTTTGCGGATAGAAACAAAATAAAATAAAAATACGCTAATAATGTCCACGCATCCCACGGAACTTTACTATTTCGCATAATTGCAAGCTTACGATAAATAAAATAATACAAAATGGAAAAAAAAAAAAGAGGGGTGCAACACGAGGACTTCCCAGGAGGTCACCCATCCTAGTACTACTCTCGCCCAAGCACGCTTAACTGCGGAGTTCTGATGGGATCCGGTGCATTAGTGCTGGTATGATCGCACCCATTAAGTTTTGCGTAATCTATTTACATAAAGACTACCTTTCATCTCATTCGTGCCTCGAATTTGAATACAAATATATCCAAATAATGCCCGAGAATGCGTATCTTTGCGGATAGAAACAAAATAAAATAAAAATACGCTAATAATGTCCACGCATCCCACGGAACTTTACTATTTCGCATAATTGCAAGCTTACGATAAATAAAATAATACAAAATGGAAAAAAAAAAAAGAGGGGTGCAACACGAGGACTTCCCAGGAGGTCACCCATCCTAGTACTACTCTCGCCCAAGCACGCTTAACTGCGGAGTTCTGATGGGATCCGGTGCATTAGTGCTGGTATGATCGCACCCATTAAGTTTTGCGTAATCTATTTACATAAAGACTACCTTTCATCTCATTCGTGCCTCGAATTTGAATACAAATATATCCAAATAATGCCCGAGAATGCGTATCTTTGCGGATAGAAACAAAATAAAATAAAAATACGCTAATAATGTCCACGCATCCCACGGAACTTTACTATTTCGCATAATTGCAAGCTTACGATAAATAAAATAATACAAAATGGAAAAAAAAAAAAGAGGGGTGCAACACGAGGACTTCCCAGGAGGTCACCCATCCTAGTACTACTCTCGCCCAAGCACGCTTAACTGCGGAGTTCTGATGGGATCCGGTGCATTAGTGCTGGTATGATCGCACCCATTAAGTTTTGCGTAATCTATTTACATAAAGACTACCTTTCATCTCATTCGTGCCTCGAATTTGAATACAAATATATCCAAATAATGCCCGAGAATGCGTATCTTTGCGGATAGAAACAAAATAAAATAAAAATACGCTAATAATGTCCACGCATCCCACGGAACTTTACTATTTCGCATAATTGCAAGCTTACGATAAATAAAATAATACAAAATGGAAAAAAAAAAAAGAGGGGTGCAACACGAGGACTTCCCAGGAGGTCACCCATCCTAGTACTACTCTCGCCCAAGCACGCTTAACTGCGGAGTTCTGATGGGATCCGGTGCATTAGTGCTGGTATGATCGCACCCATTAAGTTTTGCGTAATCTATTTA
Source organism: Gossypioides kirkii (assembly GCA_005610355.1). Classification (NCBI taxonomy): domain Eukaryota; kingdom Viridiplantae; phylum Streptophyta; class Magnoliopsida; order Malvales; family Malvaceae; genus Gossypioides; species Gossypioides kirkii. Next base: position 11,843,883 of record CP032251.1, on the reverse strand, counting down.
CATAAAGACTACCTTTCATCTCATTCGTGCCTCGAATTTGAATACAAATATATCCAAATAATGCCCGAGAATGCGTATCTTTGCGGATAGAAACAAAATAAAATAAAAATACGCTAATAATGTCCACGCATCCCACGGAACTTTACTATTTCGCATAATTGCAAGCTTACGATAAATAAAATAATACAAAATGGAAAAAAAAAAAAGAGGGGTGCAACACGAGGACTTCCCAGGAGGTCACCCATCCTAGTACTACTCTCGCCCAAGCACGCTTAACTGCGGAGTTCTGATGGGATCCGGTGCATTAGTGCTGGTATGATCGCACCCATTAAGTTTTGCGTAATCTATTTACATAAAGACTACCTTTCATCTCATTCGTGCCTCGAATTTGAATACAAATATATCCAAATAATGCCCGAGAATGCGTATCTTTGCGGATAGAAACAAAATAAAATAAAAATACGCTAATAATGTCCACGCATCCCACGGAACTTTACTATTTCGCATAATTGCAAGCTTACGATAAATAAAATAATACAAAATGGAAAAAAAAAAAAGAGGGGTGCAACACGAGGACTTCCCAGGAGGTCACCCATCCTAGTACTACTCTCGCCCAAGCACGCTTAACTGCGGAGTTCTGATGGGATCCGGTGCATTAGTGCTGGTATGATCGCACCCATTAAGTTTTGCGTAATCTATTTACATAAAGACTACCTTTCATCTCATTCGTGCCTCGAATTTGAATACAAATATATCCAAATAATGCCCGAGAATGCGTATCTTTGCGGATAGAAACAAAATAAAATAAAAATACGCTAATAATGTCCACGCATCCCACGGAACTTTACTATTTCGCATAATTGCAAGCTTACGATAAATAAAATAATACAAAATGGAAAAAAAAAAAGAGGGGTGCAACACGAGGACTTCCCAGGAGGTCACCCATCCTAGTACTACTCTCGCCCAAGCACGCTTAACTGCGGAGTTCTGATGGGATCCGGTGCATTAGTGCTGGTATGATCGCACCCATTAAGTTTTGCGTAATCTATTTACATAAAGACTACCTTTCATCTCATTCGTGCCTCGAATTTGAATACAAATATATCCAAATAATGCCCGAGAATGCGTATCTTTGCGGATAGAAACAAAATAAAATAAAAATACGCTAATAATGTCCACGCATCCCACGGAACTTTACTATTTCGCATAATTGCAAGCTTACGATAAATAAAATAATACAAAATGGAAAAAAAAAAAAGAGGGGTGCAACACGAGGACTTCCCAGGAGGTCACCCATCCTAGTACTACTCTCGCCCAAGCACGCTTAACTGCGGAGTTCTGATGGGATCCGGTGCATTAGTGCTGGTATGATCGCACCCATTAAGTTTTGCGTAATCTATTTACATAAAGACTACCTTTCATCTCATTCGTGCCTCGAATTTGAATACAAATATATCCAAATAATGCCCGAGAATGCGTATCTTTGCGGATAGAAACAAAATAAAATAAAAATACGCTAATAATGTCCACGCATCCCACGGAACTTTACTATTTCGCATAATTGCAAGCTTACGATAAATAAAATAATACAAAATGGAAAAAAAAAAAAGAGGGGTGCAACACGAGGACTTCCCAGGAGGTCACCCATCCTAGTACTACTCTCGCCCAAGCACGCTTAACTGCGGAGTTCTGATGGGATCCGGTGCATTAGTGCTGGTATGATCGCACCCATTAAGTTTTGCGTAATCTATTTACATAAAGACTACCTTTCATCTCATTCGTGCCTCGAATTTGAATACAAATATATCCAAATAATGCCCGAGAATGCGTATCTTTGCGGATAGAAACAAAATAAAATAAAAATACGCTAATAATGTCCACGCATCCCACGGAACTTTACTATTTCGCATAATTGCAAGCTTACGATAAATAAAATAATACAAAATGGAAAAAAAAAAAAAGGGGTGCAACACGAGGACTTCCCAGGAGGTCACCCATCCTAGTACTACTCTCGCCCAAGCACGCTTAACTGCGGAGTTCTGATGGGATCCGGTGCATTAGTGCTGGTATGATCGCACCCATTAAGTTTTGCGTAATCTATTTACATAAAGACTACCTTTCATCTCATTCGTGCCTCGAATTTGAATACAAATATATCCAAATAATGCCCGAGAATGCGTATCTTTGCGGATAGAAACAAAATAAAATAAAAATACGCTAATAATGTCCACGCATCCCACGGAACTTTACTATTTCGCATAATTGCAAGCTTACGATAAATAAAATAATACAAAATGGAAAAAAAAAAAAGAGGGGTGCAACACGAGGACTTCCCAGGAGGTCACCCATCCTAGTACTACTCTCGCCCAAGCACGCTTAACTGCGGAGTTCTGATGGGATCCGGTGCATTAGTGCTGGTATGATCGCACCCATTAAGTTTTGCGTAATCTATTTACATAAAGACTACCTTTCATCTCATTCGTGCCTCGAATTTGAATACAAATATATCCAAATAATGCCCGAGAATGCGTATCTTTGCGGATAGAAACAAAATAAAATAAAAATACGCTAATAATGTCCACGCATCCCACGGAACTTTACTATTTCGCATAATTGCAAGCTTACGATAAATAAAATAATACAAAATGGAAAAAAAAAAAAGAGGGGTGCAACACGAGGACTTCCCAGGAGGTCACCCATCCTAGTACTACTCTCGCCCAAGCACGCTTAACTGCGGAGTTCTGATGGGATCCGGTGCATTAGTGCTGGTATGATCGCACCCATTAAGTTTTGCGTAATCTATTTACATAAAGACTACCTTTCATCTCATTCGTGCCTCGAATTTGAATACAAATATATCCAAATAATGCCCGAGAATGCGTATCTTTGCGGATAGAAACAAAATAAAATAAAAATACGCTAATAATGTCCACGCATCCCACGGAACTTTACTATTTCGCATAATTGCAAGCTTACGATAAATAAAATAATACAAAATGGAAAAAAAAAAAAAGAGGGGTGCAACACGAGGACTTCCCAGGAGGTCACCCATCCTAGTACTACTCTCGCCCAAGCACGCTTAACTGCGGAGTTCTGATGGGATCCGGTGCATTAGTGCTGGTATGATCGCACCCATTAAGTTTTGCGTAATCTATTTACATAAAGACTACCTTTCATCTCATTCGTGCCTCGAATTTGAATACAAATATATCCAAATAATGCCCGAGAATGCGTATCTTTGCGGATAGAAACAAAATAAAATAAAAATACGCTAATAATGTCCACGCATCCCACGGAACTTTACTATTTCGCATAATTGCAAGCTTACGATAAATAAAATAATACAAAATGGAAAAAAAAAAAAGAGGGGTGCAACACGAGGACTTCCCAGGAGGTCACCCATCCTAGTACTACTCTCGCCCAAGCACGCTTAACTGCGGAGTTCTGATGGGATCCGGTGCATTAGTGCTGGTATGATCGCACCCATTAAGTTTTGCGTAATCTATTTACATAAAGACTACCTTTCATCTCATTCGTGCCTCGAATTTGAATACAAATATATCCAAATAATGCCCGAGAATGCGTATCTTTGCGGATAGAAACAAAATAAAATAAAAATACGCTAATAATGTCCACGCATCCCACGGAACTTTACTATTTCGCATAATTGCAAGCTTACGATAAATAAAATAATACAAAATGGAAAAAAAAAAAAGAGGGGTGCAACACGAGGACTTCCCAGGAGGTCACCCATCCTAGTACTACTCTCGCCCAAGCACGCTTAACTGCGGAGTTCTGATGGGATCCGGTGCATTAGTGCTGGTATGATCGCACCCATTAAGTTTTGCGTAATCTATTTACATAAAGACTACCTTTCATCTCATTCGTGCCTCGAATTTGAATACAAATATATCCAAATAATGCCCGAGAATGCGTATCTTTGCGGATAGAAACAAAATAAAATAAAAATACGCTAATAATGTCCACGCATCCCACGGAACTTTACTATTTCGCATAATTGCAAGCTTACGATAAATAAAATAATACAAAATGGAAAAAAAAAAAAGAGGGGTGCAACACGAGGACTTCCCAGGAGGTCACCCATCCTAGTACTACTCTCGCCCAAGCACGCTTAACTGCGGAGTTCTGATGGGATCCGGTGCATTAGTGCTGGTATGATCGCACCCATTAAGTTTTGCGTAATCTATTTACATAAAGACTACCTTTCATCTCATTCGTGCCTCGAATTTGAATACAAATATATCCAAATAATGCCCGAGAATGCGTATCTTTGCGGATAGAAACAAAATAAAATAAAAATACGCTAATAATGTCCACGCATCCCACGGAACTTTACTATTTCGCATAATTGCAAGCTTACGATAAATAAAATAATACAAAATGGAAAAAAAAAAAAGAGGGGTGCAACACGAGGACTTCCCAGGAGGTCACCCATCCTAGTACTACTCTCGCCCAAGCACGCTTAACTGCGGAGTTCTGATGGGATCCGGTGCATTAGTGCTGGTATGATCGCACCCATTAAGTTTTGCGTAATCTATTTACATAAAGACTACCTTTCATCTCATTCGTGCCTCGAATTTGAATACAAATATATCCAAATAATGCCCGAGAATGCGTATCTTTGCGGATAGAAACAAAATAAAATAAAAATACGCTAATAATGTCCACGCATCCCACGGAACTTTACTATTTCGCATAATTGCAAGCTTACGATAAATAAAATAATACAAAATGGAAAAAAAAAAAAAGAGGGGTGCAACACGAGGACTTCCCAGGAGGTCACCCATCCTAGTACTACTCTCGCCCAAGCACGCTTAACTGCGGAGTTCTGATGGGATCCGGTGCATTAGTGCTGGTATGATCGCACCCATTAAGTTTTGCGTAATCTATTTACATAAAGACTACCTTTCATCTCATTCGTGCCTCGAATTTGAATACAAATATATCCAAATAATGCCCGAGAATGCGTATCTTTGCGGATAGAAACAAAATAAAATAAAAATACGCTAATAATGTCCACGCATCCCACGGAACTTTACTATTTCGCATAATTGCAAGCTTACGATAAATAAAATAATACAAAATGGAAAAAAAAAAAAGAGGGGTGCAACACGAGGACTTCCCAGGAGGTCACCCATCCTAGTACTACTCTCGCCCAAGCACGCTTAACTGCGGAGTTCTGATGGGATCCGGTGCATTAGTGCTGGTATGATCGCACCCATTAAGTTTTGCGTAATCTATTTACATAAAGACTACCTTTCATCTCATTCGTGCCTCGAATTTGAATACAAATATATCCAAATAATGCCCGAGAATGCGTATCTTTGCGGATAGAAACAAAATAAAATAAAAATACGCTAATAATGTCCACGCATCCCACGGAACTTTACTATTTCGCATAATTGCAAGCTTACGATAAATAAAATAATACAAAATGGAAAAAAAAAAAAGAGGGGTGCAACACGAGGACTTCCCAGGAGGTCACCCATCCTAGTACTACTCTCGCCCAAGCACGCTTAACTGCGGAGTTCTGATGGGATCCGGTGCATTAGTGCTGGTATGATCGCACCCATTAAGTTTTGCGTAATCTATTTACATAAAGACTACCTTTCATCTCATTCGTGCCTCGAATTTGAATACAAATATATCCAAATAATGCCCGAGAATGCGTATCTTTGCGGATAGAAACAAAATAAAATAAAAATACGCTAATAATGTCCACGCATCCCACGGAACTTTACTATTTCGCATAATTGCAAGCTTACGATAAATAAAATAATACAAAATGGAAAAAAAAAAAAAGAGGGGTGCAACACGAGGACTTCCCAGGAGGTCACCCATCCTAGTACTACTCTCGCCCAAGCACGCTTAACTGCGGAGTTCTGATGGGATCCGGTGCATTAGTGCTGGTATGATCGCACCCATTAAGTTTTGCGTAATCTATTTACATAAAGACTACCTTTCATCTCATTCGTGCCTCGAATTTGAATACAAATATATCCAAATAATGCCCGAGAATGCGTATCTTTGCGGATAGAAACAAAATAAAATAAAAATACGCTAATAATGTCCACGCATCCCACGGAACTTTACTATTTCGCATAATTGCAAGCTTACGATAAATAAAATAATACAAAATGGAAAAAAAAAAAAGAGGGGTGCAACACGAGGACTTCCCAGGAGGTCACCCATCCTAGTACTACTCTCGCCCAAGCACGCTTAACTGCGGAGTTCTGATGGGATCCGGTGCATTAGTGCTGGTATGATCGCACCCATTAAGTTTTGCGTAATCTATTTACATAAAGACTACCTTTCATCTCATTCGTGCCTCGAATTTGAATACAAATATATCCAAATAATGCCCGAGAATGCGTATCTTTGCGGATAGAAACAAAATAAAATAAAAATACGCTAATAATGTCCACGCATCCCACGGAACTTTACTATTTCGCATAATTGCAAGCTTACGATAAATAAAATAATACAAAATGGAAAAAAAAAAAAAGAGGGGTGCAACACGAGGACTTCCCAGGAGGTCACCCATCCTAGTACTACTCTCGCCCAAGCACGCTTAACTGCGGAGTTCTGATGGGATCCGGTGCATTAGTGCTGGTATGATCGCACCCATTAAGTTTTGCGTAATCTATTTACATAAAGACTACCTTTCATCTCATTCGTGCCTCGAATTTGAATACAAATATATCCAAATAATGCCCGAGAATGCGTATCTTTGCGGATAGAAACAAAATAAAATAAAAATACGCTAATAATGTCCACGCATCCCACGGAACTTTACTATTTCGCATAATTGCAAGCTTACGATAAATAAAATAATACAAAATGGAAAAAAAAAAAAGAGGGGTGCAACACGAGGACTTCCCAGGAGGTCACCCATCCTAGTACTACTCTCGCCCAAGCACGCTTAACTGCGGAGTTCTGATGGGATCCGGTGCATTAGTGCTGGTATGATCGCACCCATTAAGTTTTGCGTAATCTATTTACATAAAGACTACCTTTCATCTCATTCGTGCCTCGAATTTGAATACAAATATATCCAAATAATGCCCGAGAATGCGTATCTTTGCGGATAGAAACAAAATAAAATAAAAATACGCTAATAATGTCCACGCATCCCACGGAACTTTACTATTTCGCATAATTGCAAGCTTACGATAAATAAAATAATACAAAATGGAAAAAAAAAAAAGAGGGGTGCAACACGAGGACTTCCCAGGAGGTCACCCATCCTAGTACTACTCTCGCCCAAGCACGCTTAACTGCGGAGTTCTGATGGGATCCGGTGCATTAGTGCTGGTATGATCGCACCCATTAAGTTTTGCGTAATCTATTTACATAAAGACTACCTTTCATCTCATTCGTGCCTCGAATTTGAATACAAATATATCCAAATAATGCCCGAGAATGCGTATCTTTGCGGATAGAAACAAAATAAAATAAAAATACGCTAATAATGTCCACGCATCCCACGGAACTTTACTATTTCGCATAATTGCAAGCTTACGATAAATAAAATAATACAAAATGGAAAAAAAAAAAGAGGGGTGCAACACGAGGACTTCCCAGGAGGTCACCCATCCTAGTACTACTCTCGCCCAAGCACGCTTAACTGCGGAGTTCTGATGGGATCCGGTGCATTAGTGCTGGTATGATCGCACCCATTAAGTTTTGCGTAATCTATTTACATAAAGACTACCTTTCATCTCATTCGTGCCTCGAATTTGAATACAAATATATCCAAATAATGCCCGAGAATGCGTATCTTTGCGGATAGAAACAAAATAAAATAAAAATACGCTAATAATGTCCACGCATCCCACGGAACTTTACTATTTCGCATAATTGCAAGCTTACGATAAATAAAATAATACAAAATGGAAAAAAAAAAAAGAGGGGTGCAACACGAGGACTTCCCAGGAGGTCACCCATCCTAGTACTACTCTCGCCCAAGCACGCTTAACTGCGGAGTTCTGATGGGATCCGGTGCATTAGTGCTGGTATGATCGCACCCATTAAGTTTTGCGTAATCTATTTACATAAAGACTACCTTTCATCTCATTCGTGCCTCGAATTTGAATACAAATATATCCAAATAATGCCCGAGAATGCGTATCTTTGCGGATAGAAACAAAATAAAATAAAAATACGCTAATAATGTCCACGCATCCCACGGAACTTTACTATTTCGCATAATTGCAAGCTTACGATAAATAAAATAATACAAAATGGAAAAAAAAAAAGAGGGGTGCAACACGAGGACTTCCCAGGAGGTCACCCATCCTAGTACTACTCTCGCCCAAGCACGCTTAACTGCGGAGTTCTGATGGGATCCGGTGCATTAGTGCTGGTATGATCGCACCCATTAAGTTTTGCGTAATCTATTTACATAAAGACTACCTTTCATCTCATTCGTGCCTCGAATTTGAATACAAATATATCCAAATAATGCCCGAGAATGCGTATCTTTGCGGATAGAAACAAAATAAAATAAAAATACGCTAATAATGTCCACGCATCCCACGGAACTTTACTATTTCGCATAATTGCAAGCTTACGATAAATAAAATAATACAAAATGGAAAAAAAAAAAAAGAGGGGTGCAACACGAGGACTTCCCAGGAGGTCACCCATCCTAGTACTACTCTCGCCCAAGCACGCTTAACTGCGGAGTTCTGATGGGATCCGGTGCATTAGTGCTGGTATGATCGCACCCATTAAGTTTTGCGTAATCTATTTACATAAAGACTACCTTTCATCTCATTCGTGCCTCGAATTTGAATACAAATATATCCAAATAATGCCCGAGAATGCGTATCTTTGCGGATAGAAACAAAATAAAATAAAAATACGCTAATAATGTCCACGCATCCCACGGAACTTTACTATTTCGCATAATTGCAAGCTTACGATAAATAAAATAATACAAAATGGAAAAAAAAAAAAGAGGGGTGCAACACGAGGACTTCCCAGGAGGTCACCCATCCTAGTACTACTCTCGCCCAAGCACGCTTAACTGCGGAGTTCTGATGGGATCCGGTGCATTAGTGCTGGTATGATCGCACCCATTAAGTTTTGCGTAATCTATTTACATAAAGACTACCTTTCATCTCATTCGTGCCTCGAATTTGAATACAAATATATCCAAATAATGCCCGAGAATGCGTATCTTTGCGGATAGAAACAAAATAAAATAAAAATACGCTAATAATGTCCACGCATCCCACGGAACTTTACTATTTCGCATAATTGCAAGCTTACGATAAATAAAATAATACAAAATGGAAAAAAAAAAAAGAGGGGTGCAACACGAGGACTTCCCAGGAGGTCACCCATCCTAGTACTACTCTCGCCCAAGCACGCTTAACTGCGGAGTTCTGATGGGATCCGGTGCATTAGTGCTGGTATGATCGCACCCATTAAGTTTTGCGTAATCTATTTACATAAAGACTACCTTTCATCTCATTCGTGCCTCGAATTTGAATACAAATATATCCAAATAATGCCCGAGAATGCGTATCTTTGCGGATAGAAACAAAATAAAATAAAAATACGCTAATAATGTCCACGCATCCCACGGAACTTTACTATTTCGCATAATTGCAAGCTTACGATAAATAAAATAATACAAAATGGAAAAAAAAAAAAGAGGGGTGCAACACGAGGACTTCCCAGGAGGTCACCCATCCTAGTACTACTCTCGCCCAAGCACGCTTAACTGCGGAGTTCTGATGGGATCCGGTGCATTAGTGCTGGTATGATCGCACCCATTAAGTTTTGCGTAATCTATTTACATAAAGACTACCTTTCATCTCATTCGTGCCTCGAATTTGAATACAAATATATCCAAATAATGCCCGAGAATGCGTATCTTTGCGGATAGAAACAAAATAAAATAAAAATACGCTAATAATGTCCACGCATCCCACGGAACTTTACTATTTCGCATAATTGCAAGCTTACGATAAATAAAATAATACAAAATGGAAAAAAAAAAAAGAGGGGTGCAACACGAGGACTTCCCAGGAGGTCACCCATCCTAGTACTACTCTCGCCCAAGCACGCTTAACTGCGGAGTTCTGATGGGATCCGGTGCATTAGTGCTGGTATGATCGCACCCATTAAGTTTTGCGTAATCTATTTACATAAAGACTACCTTTCATCTCATTCGTGCCTCGAATTTGAATACAAATATATCCAAATAATGCCCGAGAATGCGTATCTTTGCGGATAGAAACAAAATAAAATAAAAATACGCTAATAATGTCCACGCATCCCACGGAACTTTACTATTTCGCATAATTGCAAGCTTACGATAAATAAAATAATACAAAAAAAAAAAAAAAAAAGAGGGGTGCAACACGAGGACTTCCCAGGAGGTCACCCATCCTAGTACTACTCTCGCCCAAGCACGCTTAACTGCGGAGTTCTGATGGGATCCGGTGCATTAGTGCTGGTATGATCGCACCCATTAAGTTTTGCGTAATCTATTTACATAAAGACTACCTTTCATCTCATTCGTGCCTCGAATTTGAATACAAATATATCCAAATAATGCCCGAGAATGCGTATCTTTGCGGATAGAAACAAAATAAAATAAAAATACGCTAATAATGTCCACGCATCCCACGGAACTTTACTATTTCGCATAATTGCAAGCTTACGATAAATAAAATAATACAAAATGGAAAAAAAAAAAAGAGGGGTGCAACACGAGGACTTCCCAGGAGGTCACCCATCCTAGTACTACTCTCGCCCAAGCACGCTTAACTGCGGAGTTCTGATGGGATCCGGTGCATTAGTGCTGGTATGATCGCACCCATTAAGTTTTGCGTAATCTATTTACATAAAGACTACCTTTCATCTCATTCGTGCCTCGAATTTGAATACAAATATATCCAAATAATGCCCGAGAATGCGTATCTTTGCGGATAGAAACAAAATAAAATAAAAATACGCTAATAATGTCCACGCATCCCACGGAACTTTACTATTTCGCATAATTGCAAGCTTACGATAAATAAAATAATACAAAATGGAAAAAAAAAAAAGAGGGGTGCAACACGAGGACTTCCCAGGAGGTCACCCATCCTAGTACTACTCTCGCCCAAGCACGCTTAACTGCGGAGTTCTGATGGGATCCGGTGCATTAGTGCTGGTATGATCGCACCCATTAAGTTTTGCGTAATCTATTTACATAAAGACTACCTTTCATCTCATTCGTGCCTCGAATTTGAATACAAATATATCCAAATAATGCCCGAGAATGCGTATCTTTGCGGATAGAAACAAAATAAAATAAAAATACGCTAATAATGTCCACGCATCCCACGGAACTTTACTATTTCGCATAATTGCAAGCTTACGATAAATAAAATAATACAAAATGGAAAAAAAAAAAAGAGGGGTGCAACACGAGGACTTCCCAGGAGGTCACCCATCCTAGTACTACTCTCGCCCAAGCACGCTTAACTGCGGAGTTCTGATGGGATCCGGTGCATTAGTGCTGGTATGATCGCACCCATTAAGTTTTGCGTAATCTATTTACATAAAGACTACCTTTCATCTCATTCGTGCCTCGAATTTGAATACAAATATATCCAAATAATGCCCGAGAATGCGTATCTTTGCGGATAGAAACAAAATAAAATAAAAATACGCTAATAATGTCCACGCATCCCACGGAACTTTACTATTTCGCATAATTGCAAGCTTACGATAAATAAAATAATACAAAATGGAAAAAAAAAAAGAGGGGTGCAACACGAGGACTTCCCAGGAGGTCACCCATCCTAGTACTACTCTCGCCCAAGCACGCTTAACTGCGGAGTTCTGATGGGATCCGGTGCATTAGTGCTGGTATGATCGCACCCATTAAGTTTTGCGTAATCTATTTACATAAAGACTACCTTTCATCTCATTCGTGCCTCGAATTTGAATACAAATATATCCAAATAATGCCCGAGAATGCGTATCTTTGCGGATAGAAACAAAATAAAATAAAAATACGCTAATAATGTCCACGCATCCCACGGAACTTTACTATTTCGCATAATTGCAAGCTTACGATAAATAAAATAATACAAAATGGAAAAAAAAAAAAGAGGGGTGCAACACGAGGACTTCCCAGGAGGTCACCCATCCTAGTACTACTCTCGCCCAAGCACGCTTAACTGCGGAGTTCTGATGGGATCCGGTGCATTAGTGCTGGTATGATCGCACCCATTAAGTTTTGCGTAATCTATTTACATAAAGACTACCTTTCATCTCATTCGTGCCTCGAATTTGAATACAAATATATCCAAATAATGCCCGAGAATGCGTATCTTTGCGGATAGAAACAAAATAAAATAAAAATACGCTAATAATGTCCACGCATCCCACGGAACTTTACTATTTCGCATAATTGCAAGCTTACGATAAATAAAATAATACAAAATGGAAAAAAAAAAAAGAGGGGTGCAACACGAGGACTTCCCAGGAGGTCACCCATCCTAGTACTACTCTCGCCCAAGCACGCTTAACTGCGGAGTTCTGATGGGATCCGGTGCATTAGTGCTGGTATGATCGCACCCATTAAGTTTTGCGTAATCTATTTACATAAAGACTACCTTTCATCTCATTCGTGCCTCGAATTTGAATACAAATATATCCAAATAATGCCCGAGAATGCGTATCTTTGCGGATAGAAACAAAATAAAATAAAAATACGCTAATAATGTCCACGCATCCCACGGAACTTTACTATTTCGCATAATTGCAAGCTTACGATAAATAAAATAATACAAAATGGAAAAAAAAAAAAGAGGGGTGCAACACGAGGACTTCCCAGGAGGTCACCCATCCTAGTACTACTCTCGCCCAAGCACGCTTAACTGCGGAGTTCTGATGGGATCCGGTGCATTAGTGCTGGTATGATCGCACCCATTAAGTTTTGCGTAATCTATTTACATAAAGACTACCTTTCATCTCATTCGTGCCTCGAATTTGAATACAAATATATCCAAATAATGCCCGAGAATGCGTATCTTTGCGGATAGAAACAAAATAAAATAAAAATACGCTAATAATGTCCACGCATCCCACGGAACTTTACTATTTCGCATAATTGCAAGCTTACGATAAATAAAATAATACAAAATGGAAAAAAAAAAAAAGAGGGGTGCAACACGAGGACTTCCCAGGAGGTCACCCATCCTAGTACTACTCTCGCCCAAGCACGCTTAACTGCGGAGTTCTGATGGGATCCGGTGCATTAGTGCTGGTATGATCGCACCCATTAAGTTTTGCGTAATCTATTTACATAAAGACTACCTTTCATCTCATTCGTGCCTCGAATTTGAATACAAATATATCCAAATAATGCCCGAGAATGCGTATCTTTGCGGATAGAAACAAAATAAAATAAAAATACGCTAATAATGTCCACGCATCCCACGGAACTTTACTATTTCGCATAATTGCAAGCTTACGATAAATAAAATAATACAAAATGGAAAAAAAAAAAAAGAGGGGTGCAACACGAGGACTTCCCAGGAGGTCACCCATCCTAGTACTACTCTCGCCCAAGCACGCTTAACTGCGGAGTTCTGATGGGATCCGGTGCATTAGTGCTGGTATGATCGCACCCATTAAGTTTTGCGTAATCTATTTACATAAAGACTACCTTTCATCTCATTCGTGCCTCGAATTTGAATACAAATATATCCAAATAATGCCCGAGAATGCGTATCTTTGCGGATAGAAACAAAATAAAATAAAAATACGCTAATAATGTCCACGCATCCCACGGAACTTTACTATTTCGCATAATTGCAAGCTTACGATAAATAAAATAATACAAAATGGAAAAAAAAAAAGAGGGGTGCAACACGAGGACTTCCCAGGAGGTCACCCATCCTAGTACTACTCTCGCCCAAGCACGCTTAACTGCGGAGTTCTGATGGGATCCGGTGCATTAGTGCTGGTATGATCGCACCCATTAAGTTTTGCGTAATCTATTTACATAAAGACTACCTTTCATCTCATTCGTGCCTCGAATTTGAATACAAATATATCCAAATAATGCCCGAGAATGCGTATCTTTGCGGATAGAAACAAAATAAAATAAAAATACGCTAATAATGTCCACGCATCCCACGGAACTTTACTATTTCGCATAATTGCAAGCTTACGATAAATAAAATAATACAAAATGGAAAAAAAAAAAAGAGGGGTGCAACACGAGGACTTCCCAGGAGGTCACCCATCCTAGTACTACTCTCGCCCAAGCACGCTTAACTGCGGAGTTCTGATGGGATCCGGTGCATTAGTGCTGGTATGATCGCACCCATTAAGTTTTGCGTAATCTATTTACATAAAGACTACCTTTCATCTCATTCGTGCCTCGAATTTGAATACAAATATATCCAAATAATGCCCGAGAATGCGTATCTTTGCGGATAGAAACAAAATAAAATAAAAATACGCTAATAATGTCCACGCATCCCACGGAACTTTACTATTTCGCATAATTGCAAGCTTACGATAAATAAAATAATACAAAATGGAAAAAAAAAAAAAGAGGGGTGCAACACGAGGACTTCCCAGGAGGTCACCCATCCTAGTACTACTCTCGCCCAAGCACGCTTAACTGCGGAGTTCTGATGGGATCCGGTGCATTAGTGCTGGTATGATCGCACCCATTAAGTTTTGCGTAATCTATTTACATAAAGACTACCTTTCATCTCATTCGTGCCTCGAATTTGAATACAAATATATCCAAATAATGCCCGAGAATGCGTATCTTTGCGGATAGAAACAAAATAAAATAAAAATACGCTAATAATGTCCACGCATCCCACGGAACTTTACTATTTCGCATAATTGCAAGCTTACGATAAATAAAATAATACAAAATGGAAAAAAAAAAAAAGAGGGGTGCAACACGAGGACTTCCCAGGAGGTCACCCATCCTAGTACTACTCTCGCCCAAGCACGCTTAACTGCGGAGTTCTGATGGGATCCGGTGCATTAGTGCTGGTATGATCGCACCCATTAAGTTTTGCGTAATCTATTTACATAAAGACTACCTTTCATCTCATTCGTGCCTCGAATTTGAATACAAATATATCCAAATAATGCCCGAGAATGCGTATCTTTGCGGATAGAAACAAAATAAAATAAAAATACGCTAATAATGTCCACGCATCCCACGGAACTTTACTATTTCGCATAATTGCAAGCTTACGATAAATAAAATAATACAAAATAAAAAAAAAAAGAGGGGTGCAACACGAGGACTTCCCAGGAGGTCACCCATCCTAGTACTACTCTCGCCCAAGCACGCTTAACTGCGGAGTTCTGATGGGATCCGGTGCATTAGTGCTGGTATGATCGCACCCATTAAGTTTTGCGTAATCTATTTACATAAAGACTACCTTTCATCTCATTCGTGCCTCGAATTTGAATACAAATATATCCAAATAATGCCCGAGAATGCGTATCTTTGCGGATAGAAACAAAATAAAATAAAAATACGCTAATAATGTCCACGCATCCCACGGAACTTTACTATTTCGCATAATTGCAAGCTTACGATAAATAAAATAATACAAAATGGAAAAAAAAAAAAGAGGGGTGCAACACGAGGACTTCCCAGGAGGTCACCCATCCTAGTACTACTCTCGCCCAAGCACGCTTAACTGCGGAGTTCTGATGGGATCCGGTGCATTAGTGCTGGTATGATCGCACCCATTAAGTTTTGCGTAATCTATTTACATAAAGACTACCTTTCATCTCATTCGTGCCTCGAATTTGAATACAAATATATCCAAATAATGCCCGAGAATGCGTATCTTTGCGGATAGAAACAAAATAAAATAAAAATACGCTAATAATGTCCACGCATCCCACGGAACTTTACTATTTCGCATAATTGCAAGCTTACGATAAATAAAATAATACAAAATGGAAAAAAAAAAAAAAAGGGGTGCAACACGAGGACTTCCCAGGAGGTCACCCATCCTAGTACTACTCTCGCCCAAGCACGCTTAACTGCGGAGTTCTGATGGGATCCGGTGCATTAGTGCTGGTATGATCGCACCCATTAAGTTTTGCGTAATCTATTTACATAAAGACTACCTTTCATCTCATTCGTGCCTCGAATTTGAATACAAATATATCCAAATAATGCCCGAGAATGCGTATCTTTGCGGATAGAAACAAAATAAAATAAAAATACGCTAATAATGTCCACGCATCCCACGGAACTTTACTATTTCGCATAATTGCAAGCTTACGATAAATAAAATAATACAAAATGGAAAAAAAAAAAGAGGGGTGCAACACGAGGACTTCCCAGGAGGTCACCCATCCTAGTACTACTCTCGCCCAAGCACGCTTAACTGCGGAGTTCTGATGGGATCCGGTGCATTAGTGCTGGTATGATCGCACCCATTAAGTTTTGCGTAATCTATTTACATAAAGACTACCTTTCATCTCATTCGTGCCTCGAATTTGAATACAAATATATCCAAATAATGCCCGAGAATGCGTATCTTTGCGGATAGAAACAAAATAAAATAAAAATACGCTAATAATGTCCACGCATCCCACGGAACTTTACTATTTCGCATAATTGCAAGCTTACGATAAATAAAATAATACAAAATGGAAAAAAAAAAAAAGAGGGGTGCAACACGAGGACTTCCCAGGAGGTCACCCATCCTAGTACTACTCTCGCCCAAGCACGCTTAACTGCGGAGTTCTGATGGGATCCGGTGCATTAGTGCTGGTATGATCGCACCCATTAAGTTTTGCGTAATCTATTTACATAAAGACTACCTTTCATCTCATTCGTGCCTCGAATTTGAATACAAATATATCCAAATAATGCCCGAGAATGCGTATCTTTGCGGATAGAAACAAAATAAAATAAAAATACGCTAATAATGTCCACGCATCCCACGGAACTTTACTATTTCGCATAATTGCAAGCTTACGATAAATAAAATAATACAAAATGGAAAAAAAAAAAAGAGGGGTGCAACACGAGGACTTCCCAGGAGGTCACCCATCCTAGTACTACTCTCGCCCAAGCACGCTTAACTGCGGAGTTCTGATGGGATCCGGTGCATTAGTGCTGGTATGATCGCACCCATTAAGTTTTGCGTAATCTATTTACATAAAGACTACCTTTCATCTCATTCGTGCCTCGAATTTGAATACAAATATATCCAAATAATGCCCGAGAATGCGTATCTTTGCGGATAGAAACAAAATAAAATAAAAATACGCTAATAATGTCCACGCATCCCACGGAACTTTACTATTTCGCATAATTGCAAGCTTACGATAAATAAAATAATACAAAATGGAAAAAAAAAAAAGAGGGGTGCAACACGAGGACTTCCCAGGAGGTCACCCATCCTAGTACTACTCTCGCCCAAGCACGCTTAACTGCGGAGTTCTGATGGGATCCGGTGCATTAGTGCTGGTATGATCGCACCCATTAAGTTTTGCGTAATCTATTTACATAAAGACTACCTTTCATCTCATTCGTGCCTCGAATTTGAATACAAATATATCCAAATAATGCCCGAGAATGCGTATCTTTGCGGATAGAAACAAAATAAAATAAAAATACGCTAATAATGTCCACGCATCCCACGGAACTTTACTATTTCGCATAATTGCAAGCTTACGATAAATAAAATAATACAAAATGGAAAAAAAAAAAAAGAGGGGTGCAACACGAGGACTTCCCAGGAGGTCACCCATCCTAGTACTACTCTCGCCCAAGCACGCTTAACTGCGGAGTTCTGATGGGATCCGGTGCATTAGTGCTGGTATGATCGCACCCATTAAGTTTTGCGTAATCTATTTACATAAAGACTACCTTTCATCTCATTCGTGCCTCGAATTTGAATACAAATATATCCAAATAATGCCCGAGAATGCGTATCTTTGCGGATAGAAACAAAATAAAATAAAAATACGCTAATAATGTCCACGCATCCCACGGAACTTTACTATTTCGCATAATTGCAAGCTTACGATAAATAAAATAATACAAAATGGAAAAAAAAAAAAAGAGGGGTGCAACACGAGGACTTCCCAGGAGGTCACCCATCCTAGTACTACTCTCGCCCAAGCACGCTTAACTGCGGAGTTCTGATGGGATCCGGTGCATTAGTGCTGGTATGATCGCACCCATTAAGTTTTGCGTAATCTATTTACATAAAGACTACCTTTCATCTCATTCGTGCCTCGAATTTGAATACAAATATATCCAAATAATGCCCGAGAATGCGTATCTTTGCGGATAGAAACAAAATAAAATAAAAATACGCTAATAATGTCCACGCATCCCACGGAACTTTACTATTTCGCATAATTGCAAGCTTACGATAAATAAAATAATACAAAATGGAAAAAAAAAAAAGAGGGGTGCAACACGAGGACTTCCCAGGAGGTCACCCATCCTAGTACTACTCTCGCCCAAGCACGCTTAACTGCGGAGTTCTGATGGGATCCGGTGCATTAGTGCTGGTATGATCGCACCCATTAAGTTTTGCGTAATCTATTTACATAAAGACTACCTTTCATCTCATTCGTGCCTCGAATTTGAATACAAATATATCCAAATAATGCCCGAGAATGCGTATCTTTGCGGATAGAAACAAAATAAAATAAAAATACGCTAATAATGTCCACGCATCCCACGGAACTTTACTATTTCGCATAATTGCAAGCTTACGATAAATAAAATAATACAAAATGGAAAAAAAAAAAAGAGGGGTGCAACACGAGGACTTCCCA
This sequence comes from Gossypioides kirkii, assembly GCA_005610355.1. Taxonomy (NCBI): domain Eukaryota; kingdom Viridiplantae; phylum Streptophyta; class Magnoliopsida; order Malvales; family Malvaceae; genus Gossypioides; species Gossypioides kirkii. The sequence goes on along the minus strand of CP032251.1, from coordinate 11,825,046 downwards.
GGAGGTCACCCATCCTAGTACTACTCTCGCCCAAGCACGCTTAACTGCGGAGTTCTGATGGGATCCGGTGCATTAGTGCTGGTATGATCGCACCCATTAAGTTTTGCGTAATCTATTTACATAAAGACTACCTTTCATCTCATTCGTGCCTCGAATTTGAATACAAATATATCCAAATAATGCCCGAGAATGCGTATCTTTGCGGATAGAAACAAAATAAAATAAAAATACGCTAATAATGTCCACGCATCCCACGGAACTTTACTATTTCGCATAATTGCAAGCTTACGATAAATAAAATAATACAAAATGGAAAAAAAAAAAAAGAGGGGTGCAACACGAGGACTTCCCAGGAGGTCACCCATCCTAGTACTACTCTCGCCCAAGCACGCTTAACTGCGGAGTTCTGATGGGATCCGGTGCATTAGTGCTGGTATGATCGCACCCATTAAGTTTTGCGTAATCTATTTACATAAAGACTACCTTTCATCTCATTCGTGCCTCGAATTTGAATACAAATATATCCAAATAATGCCCGAGAATGCGTATCTTTGCGGATAGAAACAAAATAAAATAAAAATACGCTAATAATGTCCACGCATCCCACGGAACTTTACTATTTCGCATAATTGCAAGCTTACGATAAATAAAATAATACAAAATGGAAAAAAAAAAAAAAGAGGGGTGCAACACGAGGACTTCCCAGGAGGTCACCCATCCTAGTACTACTCTCGCCCAAGCACGCTTAACTGCGGAGTTCTGATGGGATCCGGTGCATTAGTGCTGGTATGATCGCACCCATTAAGTTTTGCGTAATCTATTTACATAAAGACTACCTTTCATCTCATTCGTGCCTCGAATTTGAATACAAATATATCCAAATAATGCCCGAGAATGCGTATCTTTGCGGATAGAAACAAAATAAAATAAAAATACGCTAATAATGTCCACGCATCCCACGGAACTTTACTATTTCGCATAATTGCAAGCTTACGATAAATAAAATAATACAAAATGGAAAAAAAAAAAAGAGGGGTGCAACACGAGGACTTCCCAGGAGGTCACCCATCCTAGTACTACTCTCGCCCAAGCACGCTTAACTGCGGAGTTCTGATGGGATCCGGTGCATTAGTGCTGGTATGATCGCACCCATTAAGTTTTGCGTAATCTATTTACATAAAGACTACCTTTCATCTCATTCGTGCCTCGAATTTGAATACAAATATATCCAAATAATGCCCGAGAATGCGTATCTTTGCGGATAGAAACAAAATAAAATAAAAATACGCTAATAATGTCCACGCATCCCACGGAACTTTACTATTTCGCATAATTGCAAGCTTACGATAAATAAAATAATACAAAATGGAAAAAAAAAAAAAAAGGGGTGCAACACGAGGACTTCCCAGGAGGTCACCCATCCTAGTACTACTCTCGCCCAAGCACGCTTAACTGCGGAGTTCTGATGGGATCCGGTGCATTAGTGCTGGTATGATCGCACCCATTAAGTTTTGCGTAATCTATTTACATAAAGACTACCTTTCATCTCATTCGTGCCTCGAATTTGAATACAAATATATCCAAATAATGCCCGAGAATGCGTATCTTTGCGGATAGAAACAAAATAAAATAAAAATACGCTAATAATGTCCACGCATCCCACGGAACTTTACTATTTCGCATAATTGCAAGCTTACGATAAATAAAATAATACAAAATGGAAAAAAAAAAAAAGAGGGGTGCAACACGAGGACTTCCCAGGAGGTCACCCATCCTAGTACTACTCTCGCCCAAGCACGCTTAACTGCGGAGTTCTGATGGGATCCGGTGCATTAGTGCTGGTATGATCGCACCCATTAAGTTTTGCGTAATCTATTTACATAAAGACTACCTTTCATCTCATTCGTGCCTCGAATTTGAATACAAATATATCCAAATAATGCCCGAGAATGCGTATCTTTGCGGATAGAAACAAAATAAAATAAAAATACGCTAATAATGTCCACGCATCCCACGGAACTTTACTATTTCGCATAATTGCAAGCTTACGATAAATAAAATAATACAAAATGGAAAAAAAAAAAAAAGGGGTGCAACACGAGGACTTCCCAGGAGGTCACCCATCCTAGTACTACTCTCGCCCAAGCACGCTTAACTGCGGAGTTCTGATGGGATCCGGTGCATTAGTGCTGGTATGATCGCACCCATTAAGTTTTGCGTAATCTATTTACATAAAGCCTACCTTTCATCTCATTCGTGCCTCGAATTTGAATACAAATATATCCAAATAATGCCCGAGAATGCGTATCTTTGCGGATAGAAACAAAATAAAATAAAAATACGCTAATAATGTCCACGCATCCCACGGAACTTTACTATTTCGCATAATTGCAAGCTTACGATAAATAAAATAATACAAAATGGAAAAAAAAAAAAAAGAGGGGTGCAACACGAGGACTTCCCAGGAGGTCACCCATCCTAGTACTACTCTCGCCCAAGCACGCTTAACTGCGGAGTTCTGATGGGATCCGGTGCATTAGTGCTGGTATGATCGCACCCATTAAGTTTTGCGTAATCTATTTACATAAAGACTACCTTTCATCTCATTCGTGCCTCGAATTTGAATACAAATATATCCAAATAATGCCCGAGAATGCGTATCTTTGCGGATAGAAACAAAATAAAATAAAAATACGCTAATAATGTCCACGCATCCCACGGAACTTTACTATTTCGCATAATTGCAAGCTTACGATAAATAAAATAATACAAAATGGAAAAAAAAAAAAGAGGGGTGCAACACGAGGACTTCCCAGGAGGTCACCCATCCTAGTACTACTCTCGCCCAAGCACGCTTAACTGCGGAGTTCTGATGGGATCCGGTGCATTAGTGCTGGTATGATCGCACCCATTAAGTTTTGCGTAATCTATTTACATAAAGACTACCTTTCATCTCATTCGTGCCTCGAATTTGAATACAAATATATCCAAATAATGCCCGAGAATGCGTATCTTTGCGGATAGAAACAAAATAAAATAAAAATACGCTAATAATGTCCACGCATCCCACGGAACTTTACTATTTCGCATAATTGCAAGCTTACGATAAATAAAATAATACAAAATGGAAAAAAAAAAAAAGAGGGGTGCAACACGAGGACTTCCCAGGAGGTCACCCATCCTAGTACTACTCTCGCCCAAGCACGCTTAACTGCGGAGTTCTGATGGGATCCGGTGCATTAGTGCTGGTATGATCGCACCCATTAAGTTTTGCGTAATCTATTTACATAAAGACTACCTTTCATCTCATTCGTGCCTCGAATTTGAATACAAATATATCCAAATAATGCCCGAGAATGCGTATCTTTGCGGATAGAAACAAAATAAAATAAAAATACGCTAATAATGTCCACGCATCCCACGGAACTTTACTATTTCGCATAATTGCAAGCTTACGATAAATAAAATAATACAAAATGGAAAAAAAAAAAAAAGAGGGGTGCAACACGAGGACTTCCCAGGAGGTCACCCATCCTAGTACTACTCTCGCCCAAGCACGCTTAACTGCGGAGTTCTGATGGGATCCGGTGCATTAGTGCTGGTATGATCGCACCCATTAAGTTTTGCGTAATCTATTTACATAAAGACTACCTTTCATCTCATTCGTGCCTCGAATTTGAATACAAATATATCCAAATAATGCCCGAGAATGCGTATCTTTGCGGATAGAAACAAAATAAAATAAAAATACGCTAATAATGTCCACGCATCCCACGGAACTTTACTATTTCGCATAATTGCAAGCTTACGATAAATAAAATAATACAAAATGGAAAAAAAAAAAAAAGAGGGGTGCAACACGAGGACTTCCCAGGAGGTCACCCATCCTAGTACTACTCTCGCCCAAGCACGCTTAACTGCGGAGTTCTGATGGGATCCGGTGCATTAGTGCTGGTATGATCGCACCCATTAAGTTTTGCGTAATCTATTTACATAAAGACTACCTTTCATCTCATTCGTGCCTCGAATTTGAATACAAATATATCCAAATAATGCCCGAGAATGCGTATCTTTGCGGATAGAAACAAAATAAAATAAAAATACGCTAATAATGTCCACGCATCCCACGGAACTTTACTATTTCGCATAATTGCAAGCTTACGATAAATAAAATAATACAAAATGGAAAAAAAAAAAAAAGAGGGGTGCAACACGAGGACTTCCCAGGAGGTCACCCATCCTAGTACTACTCTCGCCCAAGCACGCTTAACTGCGGAGTTCTGATGGGATCCGGTGCATTAGTGCTGGTATGATCGCACCCATTAAGTTTTGCGTAATCTATTTACATAAAGCCTACCTTTCATCTCATTCGTGCCTCGAATTTGAATACAAATATATCCAAATAATGCCCGAGAATGCGTATCTTTGCGGATAGAAACAAAATAAAATAAAAATACGCTAATAATGTCCACGCATCCCACGGAACTTTACTATTTCGCATAATTGCAAGCTTACGATAAATAAAATAATACAAAATGGAAAAAAAAAAAAAAGAGGGGTGCAACACGAGGACTTCCCAGGAGGTCACCCATCCTAGTACTACTCTCGCCCAAGCACGCTTAACTGCGGAGTTCTGATGGGATCCGGTGCATTAGTGCTGGTATGATCGCACCCATTAAGTTTTGCGTAATCTATTTACATAAAGCCTACCTTTCATCTCATTCGTGCCTCGAATTTGAATACAAATATATCCAAATAATGCCCGAGAATGCGTATCTTTGCGGATAGAAACAAAATAAAATAAAAATACGCTAATAATGTCCACGCATCCCACGGAACTTTACTATTTCGCATAATTGCAAGCTTACGATAAATAAAATAATACAAAATGGAAAAAAAAAAAAGAGGGGTGCAACACGAGGACTTCCCAGGAGGTCACCCATCCTAGTACTACTCTCGCCCAAGCACGCTTAACTGCGGAGTTCTGATGGGATCCGGTGCATTAGTGCTGGTATGATCGCACCCATTAAGTTTTGCGTAATCTATTTACATAAAGACTACCTTTCATCTCATTCGTGCCTCGAATTTGAATACAAATATATCCAAATAATGCCCGAGAATGCGTATCTTTGCGGATAGAAACAAAATAAAATAAAAATACGCTAATAATGTCCACGCATCCCACGGAACTTTACTATTTCGCATAATTGCAAGCTTACGATAAATAAAATAATACAAAATGGAAAAAAAAAAAAGAGGGGTGCAACACGAGGACTTCCCAGGAGGTCACCCATCCTAGTACTACTCTCGCCCAAGCACGCTTAACTGCGGAGTTCTGATGGGATCCGGTGCATTAGTGCTGGTATGATCGCACCCATTAAGTTTTGCGTAATCTATTTACATAAAGACTACCTTTCATCTCATTCGTGCCTCGAATTTGAATACAAATATATCCAAATAATGCCCGAGAATGCGTATCTTTGCGGATAGAAACAAAATAAAATAAAAATACGCTAATAATGTCCACGCATCCCACGGAACTTTACTATTTCGCATAATTGCAAGCTTACGATAAATAAAATAATACAAAATGGAAAAAAAAAAAAAAGAGGGGTGCAACACGAGGACTTCCCAGGAGGTCACCCATCCTAGTACTACTCTCGCCCAAGCACGCTTAACTGCGGAGTTCTGATGGGATCCGGTGCATTAGTGCTGGTATGATCGCACCCATTAAGTTTTGCGTAATCTATTTACATAAAGACTACCTTTCATCTCATTCGTGCCTCGAATTTGAATACAAATATATCCAAATAATGCCCGAGAATGCGTATCTTTGCGGATAGAAACAAAATAAAATAAAAATACGCTAATAATGTCCACGCATCCCACGGAACTTTACTATTTCGCATAATTGCAAGCTTACGATAAATAAAATAATACAAAATGGAAAAAAAAAAAAAAGAGGGGTGCAACACGAGGACTTCCCAGGAGGTCACCCATCCTAGTACTACTCTCGCCCAAGCACGCTTAACTGCGGAGTTCTGATGGGATCCGGTGCATTAGTGCTGGTATGATCGCACCCATTAAGTTTTGCGTAATCTATTTACATAAAGACTACCTTTCATCTCATTCGTGCCTCGAATTTGAATACAAATATATCCAAATAATGCCCGAGAATGCGTATCTTTGCGGATAGAAACAAAATAAAATAAAAATACGCTAATAATGTCCACGCATCCCACGGAACTTTACTATTTCGCATAATTGCAAGCTTACGATAAATAAAATAATACAAAATGGAAAAAAAAAAAAAGAGGGGTGCAACACGAGGACTTCCCAGGAGGTCACCCATCCTAGTACTACTCTCGCCCAAGCACGCTTAACTGCGGAGTTCTGATGGGATCCGGTGCATTAGTGCTGGTATGATCGCACCCATTAAGTTTTGCGTAATCTATTTACATAAAGAGCCTACCTTTCATCTCATTCGTGCCTCGAATTTGAATACAAATATATCCAAATAATGCCCGAGAATGCGTATCTTTGCGGATAGAAACAAAATAAAATAAAAATACGCTAATAATGTCCACGCATCCCACGGAACTTTACTATTTCGCATAATTGCAAGCTTACGATAAATAAAATAATACAAATGGAAAAAAAAAAAAGAGGGGTGCAACACGAGGACTTCCCAGGAGGTCACCCATCCTAGTACTACTCTCGCCCAAGCACGCTTAACTGCGGAGTTCTGATGGGATCCGGTGCATTAGTGCTGGTATGATCGCACCCATTAAGTTTTGCGTAATCTATTTACATAAAGCCTACCTTTCATCTCATTCGTGCCTCGAATTTGAATACAAATATATCCAAATAATGCCCGAGAATGCGTATCTTTGCGGATAGAAACAAAATAAAATAAAAATACGCTAATAATGTCCACGCATCCCACGGAACTTTACTATTTCGCATAATTGCAAGCTTACGATAAATAAAATAATACAAAATGGAAAAAAAAAAAAAAGAGGGTGCAACACGAGGACTTCCCAGGAGGTCACCCATCCTAGTACTACTCTCGCCCAAGCACGCTTAACTGCGGAGTTCTGATGGGATCCGGTGCATTAGTGCTGGTATGATCGCACCCATTAAGTTTTGCGTAATCTATTTACATAAAGCCTACCTTTCATCTCATTCGTGCCTCGAATTTGAATACAAATATATCCAAATAATGCCCGAGAATGCGTATCTTTGCGGATAGAAACAAAATAAAATAAAAATACGCTAATAATGTCCACGCATCCCACGGAACTTTACTATTTCGCATAATTGCAAGCTTACGATAAATAAAATAATACAAAATGGAAAAAAAAAAAAAGAGGGGGTGCAACACGAGGACTTCCCAGGAGGTCACCCATCCTAGTACTACTCTCGCCCAAGCACGCTTAACTGCGGAGTTCTGATGGGATCCGGTGCATTAGTGCTGGTATGATCGCACCCATTAAGTTTTGCGTAATCTATTTACATAAAGCCTACCTTTCATCTCATTCGTGCCTCGAATTTGAATACAAATATATCCAAATAATGCCCGAGAATGCGTATCTTTGCGGATAGAAACAAAATAAAATAAAAATACGCTAATAATGTCCACGCATCCCACGGAACTTTACTATTTCGCATAATTGCAAGCTTACGATAAATAAAATAATACAAAATGGAAAAAAAAAAAAAAAGAGGGGTGCAACACGAGGACTTCCCAGGAGGTCACCCATCCTAGTACTACTCTCGCCCAAGCACGCTTAACTGCGGAGTTCTGATGGGATCCGGTGCATTAGTGCTGGTATGATCGCACCCATTAAGTTTTGCGTAATCTATTTACATAAAGCCTACCTTTCATCTCATTCGTGCCTCGAATTTGAATACAAATATATCCAAATAATGCCCGAGAATGCGTATCTTTGCGGATAGAAACAAAATAAAATAAAAATACGCTAATAATGTCCACGCATCCCACGGAACTTTACTATTTCGCATAATTGCAAGCTTACGATAAATAAAATAATACAAAATGGAAAAAAAAAAAAAAAGAGGGTGCAACACGAGGACTTCCCAGGAGGTCACCCATCCTAGTACTACTCTCGCCCAAGCACGCTTAACTGCGGAGTTCTGATGGGATCCGGTGCATTAGTGCTGGTATGATCGCACCCATTAAGTTTTGCGTAATCTATTTACATAAAGACTACCTTTCATCTCATTCGTGCCTCGAATTTGAATACAAATATATCCAAATAATGCCCGAGAATGCGTATCTTTGCGGATAGAAACAAAATAAAATAAAAATACGCTAATAATGTCCACGCATCCCACGGAACTTTACTATTTCGCATAATTGCAAGCTTACGATAAATAAAATAATACAAAATGGAAAAAAAAAAAAAGAGGGGTGCAACACGAGGACTTCCCAGGAGGTCACCCATCCTAGTACTACTCTCGCCCAAGCACGCTTAACTGCGGAGTTCTGATGGGATCCGGTGCATTAGTGCTGGTATGATCGCACCCATTAAGTTTTGCGTAATCTATTTACATAAAGCCTACCTTTCATCTCATTCGTGCCTCGAATTTGAATACAAATATATCCAAATAATGCCCGAGAATGCGTATCTTTGCGGATAGAAACAAAATAAAATAAAAATACGCTAATAATGTCCACGCATCCCACGGAACTTTACTATTTCGCATAATTGCAAGCTTACGATAAATAAAATAATACAAAATGGAAAAAAAAAAAAAAAGAGGGGTGCAACACGAGGACTTCCCAGGAGGTCACCCATCCTAGTACTACTCTCGCCCAAGCACGCTTAACTGCGGAGTTCTGATGGGATCCGGTGCATTAGTGCTGGTATGATCGCACCCATTAAGTTTTGCGTAATCTATTTACATAAAGCCTACCTTTCATCTCATTCGTGCCTCGAATTTGAATACAAATATATCCAAATAATGCCCGAGAATGCGTATCTTTGCGGATAGAAACAAAATAAAATAAAAATACGCTAATAATGTCCACGCATCCCACGGAACTTTACTATTTCGCATAATTGCAAGCTTACGATAAATAAAATAATACAAAATGGAAAAAAAAAAAAAAAGAGGGGTGCAACACGAGGACTTCCCAGGAGGTCACCCATCCTAGTACTACTCTCGCCCAAGCACGCTTAACTGCGGAGTTCTGATGGGATCCGGTGCATTAGTGCTGGTATGATCGCACCCATTAAGTTTTGCGTAATCTATTTACATAAAGCCTACCTTTCATCTCATTCGTGCCTCGAATTTGAATACAAATATATCCAAATAATGCCCGAGAATGCGTATCTTTGCGGATAGAAACAAAATAAAATAAAAATACGCTAATAATGTCCACGCATCCCACGGAACTTTACTATTTCGCATAATTGCAAGCTTACGATAAATAAAATAATACAAAATGGAAAAAAAAAAAAAAAGAGGGGTGCAACACGAGGACTTCCCAGGAGGTCACCCATCCTAGTACTACTCTCGCCCAAGCACGCTTAACTGCGGAGTTCTGATGGGATCCGGTGCATTAGTGCTGGTATGATCGCACCCATTAAGTTTTGCGTAATCTATTTACATAAAGCCTACCTTTCATCTCATTCGTGCCTCGAATTTGAATACAAATATATCCAAATAATGCCCGAGAATGCGTATCTTTGCGGATAGAAACAAAATAAAATAAAAATACGCTAATAATGTCCACGCATCCCACGGAACTTTACTATTTCGCATAATTGCAAGCTTACGATAAATAAAATAATACAAAATGGAAAAAAAAAAAAAAAAAGGGGTGCAACACGAGGACTTCCCAGGAGGTCACCCATCCTAGTACTACTCTCGCCCAAGCACGCTTAACTGCGGAGTTCTGATGGGATCCGGTGCATTAGTGCTGGTATGATCGCACCCATTAAGTTTTGCGTAATCTATTTACATAAAGCCTACCTTTCATCTCATTCGTGCCTCGAATTTGAATACAAATATATCCAAATAATGCCCGAGAATGCGTATCTTTGCGGATAGAAACAAAATAAAATAAAAATACGCTAATAATGTCCACGCATCCCACGGAACTTTACTATTTCGCATAATTGCAAGCTTACGATAAATAAAATAATACAAAATGGAAAAAAAAAAAAGAGGGGTGCAACACGAGGACTTCCCAGGAGGTCACCCATCCTAGTACTACTCTCGCCCAAGCACGCTTAACTGCGGAGTTCTGATGGGATCCGGTGTGCATTAGTGCTGGTATGATCGCACCCATTAAGTTTGCGTAATCTATTTACATAAAGACTACCTTTCATCTCATTCGTGCCTCGAATTTGAATACAAATATATCCAAATAATGCCCGAGAATGCGTATCTTTGCGGATTAGAAACAAAATAAAATAAAAATACGTAATAATGTCCACGCATCCCACGGAACTTTACTATTTCGCATAATTGCAAGCTTACGATAAATAAAATAATACAAAATGGAAAAAAAAAAAAAAAGAGGGGTGCAACACGAGGACTTCCCAGGAGGTCACCCATCCTAGTATACTCTCGCCCAAGCACGCTTAACTGCGGAGTTCTGATGGGATCGGTGCCATTAGTGCTGGTATGATCGCACCCATTAAGTTTTGCGTAATCTATACATAAAGCCTACCTTCATCTCATTCGTGCCCTCGAATTTGAATACAAATATATCAAATAAATGCCGAGAATGCGTATCTTTGCGGATAGAAACAAAATAAAATAAAAATACGCTAATAATGTCCACGCATCCCACGGAACTTTACTATTTCGCATAATTGCAAGCTTACGATAAATAAAATAATACAAAATGGAAAAAAAAAAAAAAAGAGGGGTGCAACACGAGGACTTCCAGGAGGTCACCCATCCTAGTACTACTCTCGCCCAAGCACGCTTAACTGCGGAGTTCTGATGGGATCCGGTGCATTAGTGCTGGTATGATCGCACCCATTAAGTTTGCGTAATCTATTTCATAAAAGACTACCTTTCATCTCATTCGTGCCTCGAATTTGAATACAAATATATCCAAATAATGCCCGAGAATGCGTATTTGCGGGATAGAAACAAAATAAAATAAAAATACGCTAATAATGTCCACGCATCCCACGGAACTTTACTATTTCGCATAATTGCAAGCTTACGATAAAATAAAATAATACAAAATGGAAAAAAAAAAAGAGAGGGTGCAACACGAGGACTTCCCAGGAGGTCACCCATCCTAGTACTACTCTCGCCAAGCACGCTAACTGCGGAGTTCTGATGGGATCCGGTGCATTAGTGCTGGTATGATCGCACCCATTAAGTTTTGCGTAATCTATTTACATAAAGACTACCTTCATCTCATTCGTGCCTCGAATTTGAATACAAATATATCCAAATAATGCCCGAGAATGCGTATCTTTGCGGATAGAAACAAAAATAAAATAAAAATACGCTAATAATGTCCACGCATCCCACGGAACTTTACTATTCGCATAATTGCAAGCTTACGATAAATAAAATAATACAAAATGGAAAAAAAAAAAAAGAGGGGTGCAACACGAGGACTCCCAGGAGGTCACCCATCCTAGTACTACTCTCGCCCAAGCACGCTTAACTGCGGAGTTCTGATGGGATCCGGTGCATTAGTGCTGGTATGATCGCACCCATTAAGTTTTGCGTAATCTATTTACATAAAGCCTACCTTTCATCTCATTCGTGCCTCGAATTTGAATACAAATATATCCAAATAATGCCCGAGAATGCGTATCTTTGCGGATTAGAAACAAAATAAAATAAAAATACGCTAATAATGTCCACGCATCCCACAGAAATTAACTATTTCGCATAATTGCAAGCTTACGATAAATAAAATAATACAAAATGGAAAAAAAAAAAAAAAAGAGGGGTGCAACACGAGGACTTCCCAGGAGGTCACCCATCCTAGTACTACTCTCGCCCAAGCACGCTTAACTGCGGAGTTCTGATGGGATCCGGTGTGCATTAGTGCTGGTATGATCGCACCCATTAAGTTTTGCGTAATCTATTTACATAAAGCCTACCTTTCATCTCATTCGTGCCTCGAATTTGAATACAAATATATCCAAATAATGCCCGAGAATGCGTATCTTTGCGGATAGAAACAAAATAAAATAAAAAATACGCTAAATAATGTCCACGCATCCCACGGAACTTTACTATTTCGCATATTGCAAGCTTACGATAAATAAAATAATACAAAATGGAAAAAAAAAAAAAAGAGGGTGTGCAACACGAGGACTTCCCAGGAGGTCACCCATCCTAGTACTACTCTCGCCCAAGCACGAGCTTAACTGCGGAGTTCTGATGGGATCCGGTTGCATTAGTGCTGGTATGATCGCACCCATTAAGTTTGCGTAATCTATTTACATAAAGACTACCTTTCATCTCATTCGTGCCTCGAATTTGAATACAAATATATCCAAATAATGCCCGAGAATGCGTATCTTTGCGGATAGAAACAAAAATAAAATAAAAATACGCTAATAATGTCCACGCATCCCACGGAACTTTACTATTTCGCATAATTGCAAGCCTTACGATAAATAAAATAATACAAATGGAAAAAAAAAAAAAAGAGGGGTGCAACACGAGGACTTCCCAGGAGGTCACCCATCCTAGTACTACTCCGCCCAAGCAGCACGCTTAACTGCGGAGTTCTGATGGGATCCGGTGCATTAGTGCTGTATGATCGCACCCATTAAGTTTGCGTAATCTATTTACATAAAGCCTACCTTTCATCTCATTCGTGCCTCGAATTTGAATACAAATATATCCAAATAATGCCCGAGAATGCGTATCTTTGCGGATAGAAACAAAATAAAATAAAAAATACGCTAATAATGTCCACGCATCCCACGGGAACTTTACTATTTCGCATAATTGCAAGCTTACGATAAATAAAATAATACAAAATGGAAAAAAAAAAAAAAGAGGGGTGCAACACGAGGACTTCCAGGAGGTACCCATCCTAGTACTACTCGCGCCCAAGAACGCTTAACTGCGGAGTTCTGATGGGATCCGGTGCATTAGTGCTGGTATGATCGCACCCATTAAGTTTTGCGTAATCTATTTACATAAAGACTACCTTTCATCTCATTCGTGCCTCGAATTTGAATACAAATATATCCAAATAATGCCCGAGAATGCGTATCTTTGCGGATAGAAACAAAATAAAATAAAATACGCTAATAATGTCCACGCATCCCACGGAACTTTACTATTCGCATAATTGCAAGCTTACGATAAATAAAATAATACAAAATGGAAAAAAAAAAAAAGAGGGG
>CP032251.1:11771988-11811570 GCA_005610355.1 Gossypioides kirkii | reverse complement strand
TGCGAAATAGTAAAGTTCCGTGGATGCGTGGACATTATTAGCGTATTTTTATTTTATTTTGTTTCTATCCGCAAAGATACGCATTCTCGGGCATTATTTGGATATATTTGTATTCAAATTCGAGGCACGAATGAGATGAAAGGTAGTCTTTATGTAAATAGATTACGCAAAACTTAATGGGTGCGATCATACCAGCACTAATGCACCGGATCCCATCAGAACTCCGCAGTTAAGCGTGCTTGGGCGAGAGTAGTACTAGGATGGGTGACCTCCTGGGAAGTCCTCGTGTTGCACCCCTCTTTTTTTTTTTTCCATTTTGTATTATTTTATTTATCGTAAGCTTGCAATTATGCGAAATAGTAAAGTTCCGGGATGCGTGGACATTATTAGCGTATTTTTATTTTATTTTGTTTCTATCCGCAAAGATACGCATTCTCGGGCATATTTGGATATATTTGTATTCAAATTCGAGGCACGAATGAGATGAAAGGTAGTCTTTATGTAAATAGATTACGCAAAACTTAATGGGTGCGATCATACCAGCACTAATGCACCGGATCCCATCAGAACTCCGCAGTTAAGCGTGCTTGGGCGAGAGTAGTACTAGGATGGGTGACCTCCTGGGAAGTCCTCGTGTTGCACCCCTCTTTTTTTTTTTTTCCATTTTGTATTATTTTATTTATCGTAAGCTTGCAATTATGCGAAATAGTAAAGTTCCGTGGGATGCGTGGACATTATTAGCGTATTTTTATTTTATTTTGTTTCTATCCGCAAAGATACGCATTCTCGGGCATTATTTGGATATATTTGTATTCAAATTCGAGGCACGAATGAGATGAAGGTAGGCTTTATGTAAATAGATTACGCAAAACTTAATGGGTGCGATCATACCAGCACTAATGCACCGGATCCCATCAGAACTCCGCAGTTAAGCGTGCTTGGGCGAGAGTAGTACTAGGATGGGTGACCTCCTGGGAAGTCCTCGTGTTGCACCCCCTTTTTTTTTTTTTTCCATTTTGTATTATTTTATTTATCGTAAGCTTGCAATTATGCGAAATAGTAAAGTTCCGTGGGATGCGTGGACATTATTAGCGTATTTTTATTTTATTTTGTTTCTATCCGCAAAGATACGCATTCTCGGGCATTATTTGGATATATTTGTATTCAAATTCGAGGCACGAATGAGATGAAAGGTAGTCTTTATGTAAATAGATTACGCAAAACTTAATGGGTGCGATCATACCAGCACTAATGCACCGGATCCCATCAGAACTCCGCAGTTAAGCGTGCTTGGGCGAGAGTAGTACTAGGATGGGTGACCTCCTGGGAAGTCCTCGTGTTGCACCCCTCTTTTTTTTTCCATTTTGTATTATTTTATTTATCGTAAGCTTGCAATTATGCGAAATAGTAAAGTTCCGTGGGATGCGTGGATTATTAGCGTATTTTTTATTTTATTTTGTTTCTATCCGCAAAGATACGCATTCTCGGGCATTATTTGGATATATTTGTATTCAAATTCGAGGCACGAATGAGATGAAAGGTAGTCTTTATGTAAATAGATTACGCAAAACTTAATGGGTGCGATCATACCAGCACTAATGCACCGGATCCCATCAGAACTCCGCAGTTAAGCGTGCTTGCGAGAGAGTAGTACTAGGATGGTGACCTCCTGGGAAGTCCTCGTGTTGCACCCCTCTTTTTTTTTTCCATTTTGTATTATTTTATTTATCGTAAGCTTGCAATTATGCGAAATAGTAAAGTTCCGTGGGATGCGTGGACATTATTAGCGTATTTTTATTTTATTTTGTTTCTATCCGCAAAGATACGCATTCTCGGGCATTATTTGGATATATTTGTATTCAAATTCGAGGCACGAATGAGATGAAAGGTAGGCTTTATGTAAATAGATTACGCAAAACTTAATGGGTGCGATCATACCAGCACTAATGCACCGGATCCCATCAGAACTCCGCAGTTAAGCGTGCTTGGGCGAGAGTAGTACTAGGATGGGTGACCTCCTGGGAAGTCCTCGTGTTGCACCCCTCTTTTTTTTTTTTTCCATTTTGTATTATTTTATTTATCGTAAGCTTGCAATTATGCGAAATAGTAAAGTTCCGTGGGATGCGTGGACATTATTAGCGTATTTTTATTTTATTTTGTTTCTATCCGCAAAGATACGCATTCTCGGGCATTATTTGGATATATTTGTATTCAAATTCGAGGCACGAATGAGATGAAAGGTAGTCTTTATGTAAATAGATTACGCAAAACTTAATGGGTGCGATCATACCAGCACTAATGCACCGGATCCCATCAGAACTCCGCAGTTAAGCGTGCTTGGGCGAGAGTAGTACTAGGATGGGTGACCTCCTGGGAAGTCCTCGTGTTGCACCCCTCTTTTTTTTTTTTCCATTTTGTATTATTTTATTTATCGTAAGCTTGCAATTATGCGAAATAGTAAAGTTCCGTGGGATGCGTGGACATTATTAGCGTATTTTTATTTTATTTTGTTTCTATCCGCAAAGATACGCATTCTCGGGCATTATTTGGATATATTTGTATTCAAATTCGAGGCACGAATGAGATGAAAGGTAGTCTTTATGTAAATAGATTACGCAAAACTTAATGGGTGCGATCATACCAGCACTAATGCACCGGATCCCATCAGAACTCCGCAGTTAAGCGTGCTTGGGCGAGAGTAGTACTAGGATGGGTGACCTCCTGGGAAGTCCTCGTGTTGCACCCCTCTTTTTTTTTTTTCCATTTTGTATTATTTTATTTATCGTAAGCTTGCAATTATGCGAAATAGTAAAGTTCCGTGGGATGCGTGGACATTATTAGCGTATTTTTATTTTATTTTGTTTCTATCCGCAAAGATACGCATTCTCGGGCATTATTTGGATATATTTGTATTCAAATTCGAGGCACGAATGAGATGAAAGGTAGTCTTTATGTAAATAGATTACGCAAAACTTAATGGGTGCGATCATACCAGCACTAATGCACCGGATCCCATCAGAACTCCGCAGTTAAGCGTGCTTGGGCGAGAGTAGTACTAGGATGGGTGACCTCCTGGGAAGTCCTCGTGTTGCACCCCTCTTTTTTTTTTTCCATTTTGTATTATTTTATTTATCGTAAGCTTGCAATTATGCGAAATAGTAAAGTTCCGTGGGATGCGTGGACATTATTAGCGTATTTTTATTTTATTTTGTTTCTATCCGCAAAGATACGCATTCTCGGGCATTATTTGGATATATTTGTATTCAAATTCGAGGCACGAATGAGATGAAAGGTAGTCTTTATGTAAATAGATTACGCAAAACTTAATGGGTGCGATCATACCAGCACTAATGCACCGGATCCCATCAGAACTCCGCAGTTAAGCGTGCTTGGGCGAGAGTAGTACTAGGATGGGTGACCTCCTGGGAAGTCCTCGTGTTGCACCCCTCTTTTTTTTTTTTCCATTTTGTATTATTTTATTTATCGTAAGCTTGCAATTATGCGAAATAGTAAAGTTCCGTGGGATGCGTGGACATTATTAGCGTATTTTTATTTTATTTTGTTTCTATCCGCAAAGATACGCATTCTCGGGCATTATTTGGATATATTTGTATTCAAATTCGAGGCACGAATGAGATGAAAGGTAGTCTTTATGTAAATAGATTACGCAAAACTTAATGGGTGCGATCATACCAGCACTAATGCACCGGATCCCATCAGAACTCCGCAGTTAAGCGTGCTTGGGCGAGAGTAGTACTAGGATGGGTGACCTCCTGGGAAGTCCTCGTGTTGCACCCCTCTTTTTTTTTTTTCCATTTTGTATTATTTTATTTATCGTAAGCTTGCAATTATGCGAAATAGTAAAGTTCCGTGGGATGCGTGGACATTATTAGCGTATTTTTATTTTATTTTGTTTCTATCCGCAAAGATACGCATTCTCGGGCATTATTTGGATATATTTGTATTCAAATTCGAGGCACGAATGAGATGAAAGGTAGTCTTTATGTAAATAGATTACGCAAAACTTAATGGGTGCGATCATACCAGCACTAATGCACCGGATCCCATCAGAACTCCGCAGTTAAGCGTGCTTGGGCGAGAGTAGTACTAGGATGGGTGACCTCCTGGGAAGTCCTCGTGTTGCACCCCTTTTTTTTTTTTCCATTTTGTATTATTTTATTTATCGTAAGCTTGCAATTATGCGAAATAGTAAAGTTCCGTGGGATGCGTGGACATTATTAGCGTATTTTTATTTTATTTTGTTTCTATCCGCAAAGATACGCATTCTCGGGCATTATTTGGATATATTTGTATTCAAATTCGAGGCACGAATGAGATGAAAGGTAGTCTTTATGTAAATAGATTACGCAAAACTTAATGGGTGCGATCATACCAGCACTAATGCACCGGATCCCATCAGAACTCCGCAGTTAAGCGTGCTTGGGCGAGAGTAGTACTAGGATGGGTGACCTCCTGGGAAGTCCTCGTGTTGCACCCCTCTTTTTTTTTTTCCATTTTGTATTATTTTATTTATCGTAAGCTTGCAATTATGCGAAATAGTAAAGTTCCGTGGGATGCGTGGACATTATTAGCGTATTTTTATTTTATTTTGTTTCTATCCGCAAAGATACGCATTCTCGGGCATTATTTGGATATATTTGTATTCAAATTCGAGGCACGAATGAGATGAAAGGTAGTCTTTATGTAAATAGATTACGCAAAACTTAATGGGTGCGATCATACCAGCACTAATGCACCGGATCCCATCAGAACTCCGCAGTTAAGCGTGCTTGGGCGAGAGTAGTACTAGGATGGGTGACCTCCTGGGAAGTCCTCGTGTTGCACCCCTCTTTTTTTTTTTTCCATTTTGTATTATTTTATTTATCGTAAGCTTGCAATTATGCGAAATAGTAAAGTTCCGTGGGATGCGTGGACATTATTAGCGTATTTTTATTTTATTTTGTTTCTATCCGCAAAGATACGCATTCTCGGGCATTATTTGGATATATTTGTATTCAAATTCGAGGCACGAATGAGATGAAAGGTAGTCTTTATGTAAATAGATTACGCAAAACTTAATGGGTGCGATCATACCAGCACTAATGCACCGGATCCCATCAGAACTCCGCAGTTAAGCGTGCTTGGGCGAGAGTAGTACTAGGATGGGTGACCTCCTGGGAAGTCCTCGTGTTGCACCCCTCTTTTTTTTTTTCCATTTTGTATTATTTTATTTATCGTAAGCTTGCAATTATGCGAAATAGTAAAGTTCCGTGGGATGCGTGGACATTATTAGCGTATTTTTATTTTATTTTGTTTCTATCCGCAAAGATACGCATTCTCGGGCATTATTTGGATATATTTGTATTCAAATTCGAGGCACGAATGAGATGAAAGGTAGTCTTTATGTAAATAGATTACGCAAAACTTAATGGGTGCGATCATACCAGCACTAATGCACCGGATCCCATCAGAACTCCGCAGTTAAGCGTGCTTGGGCGAGAGTAGTACTAGGATGGGTGACCTCCTGGGAAGTCCTCGTGTTGCACCCCTCTTTTTTTTTTCCATTTTGTATTATTTTATTTATCGTAAGCTTGCAATTATGCGAAATAGTAAAGTTCCGTGGGATGCGTGGACATTATTAGCGTATTTTTATTTTATTTTGTTTCTATCCGCAAAGATACGCATTCTCGGGCATTATTTGGATATATTTGTATTCAAATTCGAGGCACGAATGAGATGAAAGGTAGTCTTTATGTAAATAGATTACGCAAAACTTAATGGGTGCGATCATACCAGCACTAATGCACCGGATCCCATCAGAACTCCGCAGTTAAGCGTGCTTGGGCGAGAGTAGTACTAGGATGGGTGACCTCCTGGGAAGTCCTCGTGTTGCACCCCTCTTTTTTTTTTTTTCCATTTTGTATTATTTTATTTATCGTAAGCTTGCAATTATGCGAAATAGTAAAGTTCCGTGGGATGCGTGGACATTATTAGCGTATTTTTATTTTATTTTGTTTCTATCCGCAAAGATACGCATTCTCGGGCATTATTTGGATATATTTGTATTCAAATTCGAGGCACGAATGAGATGAAAGGTAGTCTTTATGTAAATAGATTACGCAAAACTTAATGGGTGCGATCATACCAGCACTAATGCACCGGATCCCATCAGAACTCCGCAGTTAAGCGTGCTTGGGCGAGAGTAGTACTAGGATGGGTGACCTCCTGGGAAGTCCTCGTGTTGCACCCCTCTTTTTTTTTTTTCCATTTTGTATTATTTTATTTATCGTAAGCTTGCAATTATGCGAAATAGTAAAGTTCCGTGGGATGCGTGGACATTATTAGCGTATTTTTATTTTATTTTGTTTCTATCCGCAAAGATACGCATTCTCGGGCATTATTTGGATATATTTGTATTCAAATTCGAGGCACGAATGAGATGAAAGGTAGTCTTTATGTAAATAGATTACGCAAAACTTAATGGGTGCGATCATACCAGCACTAATGCACCGGATCCCATCAGAACTCCGCAGTTAAGCGTGCTTGGGCGAGAGTAGTACTAGGATGGGTGACCTCCTGGGAAGTCCTCGTGTTGCACCCCTCTTTTTTTTTTTTCCATTTTGTATTATTTTATTTATCGTAAGCTTGCAATTATGCGAAATAGTAAAGTTCCGTGGGATGCGTGGACATTATTAGCGTATTTTTATTTTATTTTGTTTCTATCCGCAAAGATACGCATTCTCGGGCATTATTTGGATATATTTGTATTCAAATTCGAGGCACGAATGAGATGAAAGGTAGTCTTTATGTAAATAGATTACGCAAAACTTAATGGGTGCGATCATACCAGCACTAATGCACCGGATCCCATCAGAACTCCGCAGTTAAGCGTGCTTGGGCGAGAGTAGTACTAGGATGGGTGACCTCCTGGGAAGTCCTCGTGTTGCACCCCTCTTTTTTTTTTTCCATTTTGTATTATTTTATTTATCGTAAGCTTGCAATTATGCGAAATAGTAAAGTTCCGTGGGATGCGTGGACATTATTAGCGTATTTTTATTTTATTTTGTTTCTATCCGCAAAGATACGCATTCTCGGGCATTATTTGGATATATTTGTATTCAAATTCGAGGCACGAATGAGATGAAAGGTAGTCTTTATGTAAATAGATTACGCAAAACTTAATGGGTGCGATCATACCAGCACTAATGCACCGGATCCCATCAGAACTCCGCAGTTAAGCGTGCTTGGGCGAGAGTAGTACTAGGATGGGTGACCTCCTGGGAAGTCCTCGTGTTGCACCCCTCTTTTTTTTTTCCATTTTGTATTATTTTATTTATCGTAAGCTTGCAATTATGCGAAATAGTAAAGTTCCGTGGGATGCGTGGACATTATTAGCGTATTTTTATTTTATTTTGTTTCTATCCGCAAAGATACGCATTCTCGGGCATTATTTGGATATATTTGTATTCAAATTCGAGGCACGAATGAGATGAAAGGTAGTCTTTATGTAAATAGATTACGCAAAACTTAATGGGTGCGATCATACCAGCACTAATGCACCGGATCCCATCAGAACTCCGCAGTTAAGCGTGCTTGGGCGAGAGTAGTACTAGGATGGGTGACCTCCTGGGAAGTCCTCGTGTTGCACCCCTCTTTTTTTTTTTCCATTTTGTATTATTTTATTTATCGTAAGCTTGCAATTATGCGAAATAGTAAAGTTCCGTGGGATGCGTGGACATTATTAGCGTATTTTTATTTTATTTTGTTTCTATCCGCAAAGATACGCATTCTCGGGCATTATTTGGATATATTTGTATTCAAATTCGAGGCACGAATGAGATGAAAGGTAGTCTTTATGTAAATAGATTACGCAAAACTTAATGGGTGCGATCATACCAGCACTAATGCACCGGATCCCATCAGAACTCCGCAGTTAAGCGTGCTTGGGCGAGAGTAGTACTAGGATGGGTGACCTCCTGGGAAGTCCTCGTGTTGCACCCCTCTTTTTTTTTTTCCATTTTGTATTATTTTATTTATCGTAAGCTTGCAATTATGCGAAATAGTAAAGTTCCGTGGGATGCGTGGACATTATTAGCGTATTTTTATTTTATTTTGTTTCTATCCGCAAAGATACGCATTCTCGGGCATTATTTGGATATATTTGTATTCAAATTCGAGGCACGAATGAGATGAAAGGTAGTCTTTATGTAAATAGATTACGCAAAACTTAATGGGTGCGATCATACCAGCACTAATGCACCGGATCCCATCAGAACTCCGCAGTTAAGCGTGCTTGGGCGAGAGTAGTACTAGGATGGGTGACCTCCTGGGAAGTCCTCGTGTTGCACCCCTTTTTTTTTTTTTCCATTTTGTATTATTTTATTTATCGTAAGCTTGCAATTATGCGAAATAGTAAAGTTCCGTGGGATGCGTGGACATTATTAGCGTATTTTTATTTTATTTTGTTTCTATCCGCAAAGATACGCATTCTCGGGCATTATTTGGATATATTTGTATTCAAATTCGAGGCACGAATGAGATGAAAGGTAGTCTTTATGTAAATAGATTACGCAAAACTTAATGGGTGCGATCATACCAGCACTAATGCACCGGATCCCATCAGAACTCCGCAGTTAAGCGTGCTTGGGCGAGAGTAGTACTAGGATGGGTGACCTCCTGGGAAGTCCTCGTGTTGCACCCCTCTTTTTTTTTTTTCCATTTTGTATTATTTTATTTATCGTAAGCTTGCAATTATGCGAAATAGTAAAGTTCCGTGGGATGCGTGGACATTATTAGCGTATTTTTATTTTATTTTGTTTCTATCCGCAAAGATACGCATTCTCGGGCATTATTTGGATATATTTGTATTCAAATTCGAGGCACGAATGAGATGAAAGGTAGTCTTTATGTAAATAGATTACGCAAAACTTAATGGGTGCGATCATACCAGCACTAATGCACCGGATCCCATCAGAACTCCGCAGTTAAGCGTGCTTGGGCGAGAGTAGTACTAGGATGGGTGACCTCCTGGGAAGTCCTCGTGTTGCACCCCTTTTTTTTTTTTTCCATTTTGTATTATTTTATTTATCGTAAGCTTGCAATTATGCGAAATAGTAAAGTTCCGTGGGATGCGTGGACATTATTAGCGTATTTTTATTTTATTTTGTTTCTATCCGCAAAGATACGCATTCTCGGGCATTATTTGGATATATTTGTATTCAAATTCGAGGCACGAATGAGATGAAAGGTAGTCTTTATGTAAATAGATTACGCAAAACTTAATGGGTGCGATCATACCAGCACTAATGCACCGGATCCCATCAGAACTCCGCAGTTAAGCGTGCTTGGGCGAGAGTAGTACTAGGATGGGTGACCTCCTGGGAAGTCCTCGTGTTGCACCCCTCTTTTTTTTTTTCCATTTTGTATTATTTTATTTATCGTAAGCTTGCAATTATGCGAAATAGTAAAGTTCCGTGGGATGCGTGGACATTATTAGCGTATTTTTATTTTATTTTGTTTCTATCCGCAAAGATACGCATTCTCGGGCATTATTTGGATATATTTGTATTCAAATTCGAGGCACGAATGAGATGAAAGGTAGTCTTTATGTAAATAGATTACGCAAAACTTAATGGGTGCGATCATACCAGCACTAATGCACCGGATCCCATCAGAACTCCGCAGTTAAGCGTGCTTGGGCGAGAGTAGTACTAGGATGGGTGACCTCCTGGGAAGTCCTCGTGTTGCACCCCTCTTTTTTTTTTTTCCATTTTGTATTATTTTATTTATCGTAAGCTTGCAATTATGCGAAATAGTAAAGTTCCGTGGGATGCGTGGACATTATTAGCGTATTTTTATTTTATTTTGTTTCTATCCGCAAAGATACGCATTCTCGGGCATTATTTGGATATATTTGTATTCAAATTCGAGGCACGAATGAGATGAAAGGTAGTCTTTATGTAAATAGATTACGCAAAACTTAATGGGTGCGATCATACCAGCACTAATGCACCGGATCCCATCAGAACTCCGCAGTTAAGCGTGCTTGGGCGAGAGTAGTACTAGGATGGGTGACCTCCTGGGAAGTCCTCGTGTTGCACCCCTCTTTTTTTTTTTCCATTTTGTATTATTTTATTTATCGTAAGCTTGCAATTATGCGAAATAGTAAAGTTCCGTGGGATGCGTGGACATTATTAGCGTATTTTTATTTTATTTTGTTTCTATCCGCAAAGATACGCATTCTCGGGCATTATTTGGATATATTTGTATTCAAATTCGAGGCACGAATGAGATGAAAGGTAGTCTTTATGTAAATAGATTACGCAAAACTTAATGGGTGCGATCATACCAGCACTAATGCACCGGATCCCATCAGAACTCCGCAGTTAAGCGTGCTTGGGCGAGAGTAGTACTAGGATGGGTGACCTCCTGGGAAGTCCTCGTGTTGCACCCCTTTTTTTTTTTTTCCATTTTGTATTATTTTATTTATCGTAAGCTTGCAATTATGCGAAATAGTAAAGTTCCGTGGGATGCGTGGACATTATTAGCGTATTTTTATTTTATTTTGTTTCTATCCGCAAAGATACGCATTCTCGGGCATTATTTGGATATATTTGTATTCAAATTCGAGGCACGAATGAGATGAAAGGTAGTCTTTATGTAAATAGATTACGCAAAACTTAATGGGTGCGATCATACCAGCACTAATGCACCGGATCCCATCAGAACTCCGCAGTTAAGCGTGCTTGGGCGAGAGTAGTACTAGGATGGGTGACCTCCTGGGAAGTCCTCGTGTTGCACCCCTCTTTTTTTTTTTCCATTTTGTATTATTTTATTTATCGTAAGCTTGCAATTATGCGAAATAGTAAAGTTCCGTGGGATGCGTGGACATTATTAGCGTATTTTTATTTTATTTTGTTTCTATCCGCAAAGATACGCATTCTCGGGCATTATTTGGATATATTTGTATTCAAATTCGAGGCACGAATGAGATGAAAGGTAGTCTTTATGTAAATAGATTACGCAAAACTTAATGGGTGCGATCATACCAGCACTAATGCACCGGATCCCATCAGAACTCCGCAGTTAAGCGTGCTTGGGCGAGAGTAGTACTAGGATGGGTGACCTCCTGGGAAGTCCTCGTGTTGCACCCCTCTTTTTTTTTTTTTCCATTTTGTATTATTTTATTTATCGTAAGCTTGCAATTATGCGAAATAGTAAAGTTCCGTGGGATGCGTGGACATTATTAGCGTATTTTTATTTTATTTTGTTTCTATCCGCAAAGATACGCATTCTCGGGCATTATTTGGATATATTTGTATTCAAATTCGAGGCACGAATGAGATGAAAGGTAGTCTTTATGTAAATAGATTACGCAAAACTTAATGGGTGCGATCATACCAGCACTAATGCACCGGATCCCATCAGAACTCCGCAGTTAAGCGTGCTTGGGCGAGAGTAGTACTAGGATGGGTGACCTCCTGGGAAGTCCTCGTGTTGCACCCCTCTTTTTTTTTTTTCCATTTTGTATTATTTTATTTATCGTAAGCTTGCAATTATGCGAAATAGTAAAGTTCCGTGGGATGCGTGGACATTATTAGCGTATTTTTATTTTATTTTGTTTCTATCCGCAAAGATACGCATTCTCGGGCATTATTTGGATATATTTGTATTCAAATTCGAGGCACGAATGAGATGAAAGGTAGTCTTTATGTAAATAGATTACGCAAAACTTAATGGGTGCGATCATACCAGCACTAATGCACCGGATCCCATCAGAACTCCGCAGTTAAGCGTGCTTGGGCGAGAGTAGTACTAGGATGGGTGACCTCCTGGGAAGTCCTCGTGTTGCACCCCTCTTTTTTTTTTTTCCATTTTGTATTATTTTATTTATCGTAAGCTTGCAATTATGCGAAATAGTAAAGTTCCGTGGGATGCGTGGACATTATTAGCGTATTTTTATTTTATTTTGTTTCTATCCGCAAAGATACGCATTCTCGGGCATTATTTGGATATATTTGTATTCAAATTCGAGGCACGAATGAGATGAAAGGTAGTCTTTATGTAAATAGATTACGCAAAACTTAATGGGTGCGATCATACCAGCACTAATGCACCGGATCCCATCAGAACTCCGCAGTTAAGCGTGCTTGGGCGAGAGTAGTACTAGGATGGGTGACCTCCTGGGAAGTCCTCGTGTTGCACCCCTTTTTTTTTTTTTCCATTTTGTATTATTTTATTTATCGTAAGCTTGCAATTATGCGAAATAGTAAAGTTCCGTGGGATGCGTGGACATTATTAGCGTATTTTTATTTTATTTTGTTTCTATCCGCAAAGATACGCATTCTCGGGCATTATTTGGATATATTTGTATTCAAATTCGAGGCACGAATGAGATGAAAGGTAGTCTTTATGTAAATAGATTACGCAAAACTTAATGGGTGCGATCATACCAGCACTAATGCACCGGATCCCATCAGAACTCCGCAGTTAAGCGTGCTTGGGCGAGAGTAGTACTAGGATGGGTGACCTCCTGGGAAGTCCTCGTGTTGCACCCCTCTTTTTTTTTTTCCATTTTGTATTATTTTATTTATCGTAAGCTTGCAATTATGCGAAATAGTAAAGTTCCGTGGGATGCGTGGACATTATTAGCGTATTTTTATTTTATTTTGTTTCTATCCGCAAAGATACGCATTCTCGGGCATTATTTGGATATATTTGTATTCAAATTCGAGGCACGAATGAGATGAAAGGTAGTCTTTATGTAAATAGATTACGCAAAACTTAATGGGTGCGATCATACCAGCACTAATGCACCGGATCCCATCAGAACTCCGCAGTTAAGCGTGCTTGGGCGAGAGTAGTACTAGGATGGGTGACCTCCTGGGAAGTCCTCGTGTTGCACCCCTCTTTTTTTTTTTCCATTTTGTATTATTTTATTTATCGTAAGCTTGCAATTATGCGAAATAGTAAAGTTCCGTGGGATGCGTGGACATTATTAGCGTATTTTTATTTTATTTTGTTTCTATCCGCAAAGATACGCATTCTCGGGCATTATTTGGATATATTTGTATTCAAATTCGAGGCACGAATGAGATGAAAGGTAGTCTTTATGTAAATAGATTACGCAAAACTTAATGGGTGCGATCATACCAGCACTAATGCACCGGATCCCATCAGAACTCCGCAGTTAAGCGTGCTTGGGCGAGAGTAGTACTAGGATGGGTGACCTCCTGGGAAGTCCTCGTGTTGCACCCCTCTTTTTTTTTTTCCATTTTGTATTATTTTATTTATCGTAAGCTTGCAATTATGCGAAATAGTAAAGTTCCGTGGGATGCGTGGACATTATTAGCGTATTTTTATTTTATTTTGTTTCTATCCGCAAAGATACGCATTCTCGGGCATTATTTGGATATATTTGTATTCAAATTCGAGGCACGAATGAGATGAAAGGTAGTCTTTATGTAAATAGATTACGCAAAACTTAATGGGTGCGATCATACCAGCACTAATGCACCGGATCCCATCAGAACTCCGCAGTTAAGCGTGCTTGGGCGAGAGTAGTACTAGGATGGGTGACCTCCTGGGAAGTCCTCGTGTTGCACCCCTCTTTTTTTTTTTCCATTTTGTATTATTTTATTTATCGTAAGCTTGCAATTATGCGAAATAGTAAAGTTCCGTGGGATGCGTGGACATTATTAGCGTATTTTTATTTTATTTTGTTTCTATCCGCAAAGATACGCATTCTCGGGCATTATTTGGATATATTTGTATTCAAATTCGAGGCACGAATGAGATGAAAGGTAGTCTTTATGTAAATAGATTACGCAAAACTTAATGGGTGCGATCATACCAGCACTAATGCACCGGATCCCATCAGAACTCCGCAGTTAAGCGTGCTTGGGCGAGAGTAGTACTAGGATGGGTGACCTCCTGGGAAGTCCTCGTGTTGCACCCCTCTTTTTTTTTTTTCCATTTTGTATTATTTTATTTATCGTAAGCTTGCAATTATGCGAAATAGTAAAGTTCCGTGGGATGCGTGGACATTATTAGCGTATTTTTATTTTATTTTGTTTCTATCCGCAAAGATACGCATTCTCGGGCATTATTTGGATATATTTGTATTCAAATTCGAGGCACGAATGAGATGAAAGGTAGTCTTTATGTAAATAGATTACGCAAAACTTAATGGGTGCGATCATACCAGCACTAATGCACCGGATCCCATCAGAACTCCGCAGTTAAGCGTGCTTGGGCGAGAGTAGTACTAGGATGGGTGACCTCCTGGGAAGTCCTCGTGTTGCACCCCTCTTTTTTTTTTTTCCATTTTGTATTATTTTATTTATCGTAAGCTTGCAATTATGCGAAATAGTAAAGTTCCGTGGGATGCGTGGACATTATTAGCGTATTTTTATTTTATTTTGTTTCTATCCGCAAAGATACGCATTCTCGGGCATTATTTGGATATATTTGTATTCAAATTCGAGGCACGAATGAGATGAAAGGTAGTCTTTATGTAAATAGATTACGCAAAACTTAATGGGTGCGATCATACCAGCACTAATGCACCGGATCCCATCAGAACTCCGCAGTTAAGCGTGCTTGGGCGAGAGTAGTACTAGGATGGGTGACCTCCTGGGAAGTCCTCGTGTTGCACCCCTTTTTTTTTTTTCCATTTTGTATTATTTTATTTATCGTAAGCTTGCAATTATGCGAAATAGTAAAGTTCCGTGGGATGCGTGGACATTATTAGCGTATTTTTATTTTATTTTGTTTCTATCCGCAAAGATACGCATTCTCGGGCATTATTTGGATATATTTGTATTCAAATTCGAGGCACGAATGAGATGAAAGGTAGTCTTTATGTAAATAGATTACGCAAAACTTAATGGGTGCGATCATACCAGCACTAATGCACCGGATCCCATCAGAACTCCGCAGTTAAGCGTGCTTGGGCGAGAGTAGTACTAGGATGGGTGACCTCCTGGGAAGTCCTCGTGTTGCACCCCTCTTTTTTTTTTTCCATTTTGTATTATTTTATTTATCGTAAGCTTGCAATTATGCGAAATAGTAAAGTTCCGTGGGATGCGTGGACATTATTAGCGTATTTTTATTTTATTTTGTTTCTATCCGCAAAGATACGCATTCTCGGGCATTATTTGGATATATTTGTATTCAAATTCGAGGCACGAATGAGATGAAAGGTAGTCTTTATGTAAATAGATTACGCAAAACTTAATGGGTGCGATCATACCAGCACTAATGCACCGGATCCCATCAGAACTCCGCAGTTAAGCGTGCTTGGGCGAGAGTAGTACTAGGATGGGTGACCTCCTGGGAAGTCCTCGTGTTGCACCCCTCTTTTTTTTTTTTCCATTTTGTATTATTTTATTTATCGTAAGCTTGCAATTATGCGAAATAGTAAAGTTCCGTGGGATGCGTGGACATTATTAGCGTATTTTTATTTTATTTTGTTTCTATCCGCAAAGATACGCATTCTCGGGCATTATTTGGATATATTTGTATTCAAATTCGAGGCACGAATGAGATGAAAGGTAGTCTTTATGTAAATAGATTACGCAAAACTTAATGGGTGCGATCATACCAGCACTAATGCACCGGATCCCATCAGAACTCCGCAGTTAAGCGTGCTTGGGCGAGAGTAGTACTAGGATGGGTGACCTCCTGGGAAGTCCTCGTGTTGCACCCCTCTTTTTTTTTTTTCCATTTTGTATTATTTTATTTATCGTAAGCTTGCAATTATGCGAAATAGTAAAGTTCCGTGGGATGCGTGGACATTATTAGCGTATTTTTATTTTATTTTGTTTCTATCCGCAAAGATACGCATTCTCGGGCATTATTTGGATATATTTGTATTCAAATTCGAGGCACGAATGAGATGAAAGGTAGTCTTTATGTAAATAGATTACGCAAAACTTAATGGGTGCGATCATACCAGCACTAATGCACCGGATCCCATCAGAACTCCGCAGTTAAGCGTGCTTGGGCGAGAGTAGTACTAGGATGGGTGAC
Organism: Gossypioides kirkii; assembly: GCA_005610355.1. Lineage (NCBI taxonomy): Eukaryota > Viridiplantae > Streptophyta > Magnoliopsida > Malvales > Malvaceae > Gossypioides > Gossypioides kirkii. The sequence goes on along the minus strand of CP032251.1, from coordinate 11,795,538 downwards.
CTCCTGGGAAGTCCTCGTGTTGCACCCCTCTTTTTTTTTTTCCATTTTGTATTATTTTATTTATCGTAAGCTTGCAATTATGCGAAATAGTAAAGTTCCGTGGGATGCGTGGACATTATTAGCGTATTTTTATTTTATTTTGTTTCTATCCGCAAAGATACGCATTCTCGGGCATTATTTGGATATATTTGTATTCAAATTCGAGGCACGAATGAGATGAAAGGTAGTCTTTATGTAAATAGATTACGCAAAACTTAATGGGTGCGATCATACCAGCACTAATGCACCGGATCCCATCAGAACTCCGCAGTTAAGCGTGCTTGGGCGAGAGTAGTACTAGGATGGGTGACCTCCTGGGAAGTCCTCGTGTTGCACCCCTCTTTTTTTTTTCCATTTTGTATTATTTTATTTATCGTAAGCTTGCAATTATGCGAAATAGTAAAGTTCCGTGGGATGCGTGGACATTATTAGCGTATTTTTATTTTATTTTGTTTCTATCCGCAAAGATACGCATTCTCGGGCATTATTTGGATATATTTGTATTCAAATTCGAGGCACGAATGAGATGAAAGGTAGTCTTTATGTAAATAGATTACGCAAAACTTAATGGGTGCGATCATACCAGCACTAATGCACCGGATCCCATCAGAACTCCGCAGTTAAGCGTGCTTGGGCGAGAGTAGTACTAGGATGGGTGACCTCCTGGGAAGTCCTCGTGTTGCACCCCTCTTTTTTTTTTCCATTTTGTATTATTTTATTTATCGTAAGCTTGCAATTATGCGAAATAGTAAAGTTCCGTGGGATGCGTGGACATTATTAGCGTATTTTTATTTTATTTTGTTTCTATCCGCAAAGATACGCATTCTCGGGCATTATTTGGATATATTTGTATTCAAATTCGAGGCACGAATGAGATGAAAGGTAGTCTTTATGTAAATAGATTACGCAAAACTTAATGGGTGCGATCATACCAGCACTAATGCACCGGATCCCATCAGAACTCCGCAGTTAAGCGTGCTTGGGCGAGAGTAGTACTAGGATGGGTGACCTCCTGGGAAGTCCTCGTGTTGCACCCCTCTTTTTTTTTTTTCCATTTTGTATTATTTTATTTATCGTAAGCTTGCAATTATGCGAAATAGTAAAGTTCCGTGGGATGCGTGGACATTATTAGCGTATTTTTATTTTATTTTGTTTCTATCCGCAAAGATACGCATTCTCGGGCATTATTTGGATATATTTGTATTCAAATTCGAGGCACGAATGAGATGAAAGGTAGTCTTTATGTAAATAGATTACGCAAAACTTAATGGGTGCGATCATACCAGCACTAATGCACCGGATCCCATCAGAACTCCGCAGTTAAGCGTGCTTGGGCGAGAGTAGTACTAGGATGGGTGACCTCCTGGGAAGTCCTCGTGTTGCACCCCTCTTTTTTTTTTCCATTTTGTATTATTTTATTTATCGTAAGCTTGCAATTATGCGAAATAGTAAAGTTCCGTGGGATGCGTGGACATTATTAGCGTATTTTTATTTTATTTTGTTTCTATCCGCAAAGATACGCATTCTCGGGCATTATTTGGATATATTTGTATTCAAATTCGAGGCACGAATGAGATGAAAGGTAGTCTTTATGTAAATAGATTACGCAAAACTTAATGGGTGCGATCATACCAGCACTAATGCACCGGATCCCATCAGAACTCCGCAGTTAAGCGTGCTTGGGCGAGAGTAGTACTAGGATGGGTGACCTCCTGGGAAGTCCTCGTGTTGCACCCCTCTTTTTTTTTTTTCCATTTTGTATTATTTTATTTATCGTAAGCTTGCAATTATGCGAAATAGTAAAGTTCCGTGGGATGCGTGGACATTATTAGCGTATTTTTATTTTATTTTGTTTCTATCCGCAAAGATACGCATTCTCGGGCATTATTTGGATATATTTGTATTCAAATTCGAGGCACGAATGAGATGAAAGGTAGTCTTTATGTAAATAGATTACGCAAAACTTAATGGGTGCGATCATACCAGCACTAATGCACCGGATCCCATCAGAACTCCGCAGTTAAGCGTGCTTGGGCGAGAGTAGTACTAGGATGGGTGACCTCCTGGGAAGTCCTCGTGTTGCACCCCTCTTTTTTTTTTTTCCATTTTGTATTATTTTATTTATCGTAAGCTTGCAATTATGCGAAATAGTAAAGTTCCGTGGGATGCGTGGACATTATTAGCGTATTTTTATTTTATTTTGTTTCTATCCGCAAAGATACGCATTCTCGGGCATTATTTGGATATATTTGTATTCAAATTCGAGGCACGAATGAGATGAAAGGTAGTCTTTATGTAAATAGATTACGCAAAACTTAATGGGTGCGATCATACCAGCACTAATGCACCGGATCCCATCAGAACTCCGCAGTTAAGCGTGCTTGGGCGAGAGTAGTACTAGGATGGGTGACCTCCTGGGAAGTCCTCGTGTTGCACCCCTCTTTTTTTTTTTTCCATTTTGTATTATTTTATTTATCGTAAGCTTGCAATTATGCGAAATAGTAAAGTTCCGTGGGATGCGTGGACATTATTAGCGTATTTTTATTTTATTTTGTTTCTATCCGCAAAGATACGCATTCTCGGGCATTATTTGGATATATTTGTATTCAAATTCGAGGCACGAATGAGATGAAAGGTAGTCTTTATGTAAATAGATTACGCAAAACTTAATGGGTGCGATCATACCAGCACTAATGCACCGGATCCCATCAGAACTCCGCAGTTAAGCGTGCTTGGGCGAGAGTAGTACTAGGATGGGTGACCTCCTGGGAAGTCCTCGTGTTGCACCCCTCTTTTTTTTTTTCCATTTTGTATTATTTTATTTATCGTAAGCTTGCAATTATGCGAAATAGTAAAGTTCCGTGGGATGCGTGGACATTATTAGCGTATTTTTATTTTATTTTGTTTCTATCCGCAAAGATACGCATTCTCGGGCATTATTTGGATATATTTGTATTCAAATTCGAGGCACGAATGAGATGAAAGGTAGTCTTTATGTAAATAGATTACGCAAAACTTAATGGGTGCGATCATACCAGCACTAATGCACCGGATCCCATCAGAACTCCGCAGTTAAGCGTGCTTGGGCGAGAGTAGTACTAGGATGGGTGACCTCCTGGGAAGTCCTCGTGTTGCACCCCTCTTTTTTTTTTTCCATTTTGTATTATTTTATTTATCGTAAGCTTGCAATTATGCGAAATAGTAAAGTTCCGTGGGATGCGTGGACATTATTAGCGTATTTTTATTTTATTTTGTTTCTATCCGCAAAGATACGCATTCTCGGGCATTATTTGGATATATTTGTATTCAAATTCGAGGCACGAATGAGATGAAAGGTAGTCTTTATGTAAATAGATTACGCAAAACTTAATGGGTGCGATCATACCAGCACTAATGCACCGGATCCCATCAGAACTCCGCAGTTAAGCGTGCTTGGGCGAGAGTAGTACTAGGATGGGTGACCTCCTGGGAAGTCCTCGTGTTGCACCCCTCTTTTTTTTTTTTCCATTTTGTATTATTTTATTTATCGTAAGCTTGCAATTATGCGAAATAGTAAAGTTCCGTGGGATGCGTGGACATTATTAGCGTATTTTTATTTTATTTTGTTTCTATCCGCAAAGATACGCATTCTCGGGCATTATTTGGATATATTTGTATTCAAATTCGAGGCACGAATGAGATGAAAGGTAGTCTTTATGTAAATAGATTACGCAAAACTTAATGGGTGCGATCATACCAGCACTAATGCACCGGATCCCATCAGAACTCCGCAGTTAAGCGTGCTTGGGCGAGAGTAGTACTAGGATGGGTGACCTCCTGGGAAGTCCTCGTGTTGCACCCCTCTTTTTTTTTTTTCCATTTTGTATTATTTTATTTATCGTAAGCTTGCAATTATGCGAAATAGTAAAGTTCCGTGGGATGCGTGGACATTATTAGCGTATTTTTATTTTATTTTGTTTCTATCCGCAAAGATACGCATTCTCGGGCATTATTTGGATATATTTGTATTCAAATTCGAGGCACGAATGAGATGAAAGGTAGTCTTTATGTAAATAGATTACGCAAAACTTAATGGGTGCGATCATACCAGCACTAATGCACCGGATCCCATCAGAACTCCGCAGTTAAGCGTGCTTGGGCGAGAGTAGTACTAGGATGGGTGACCTCCTGGGAAGTCCTCGTGTTGCACCCCTCTTTTTTTTTTTTCCATTTTGTATTATTTTATTTATCGTAAGCTTGCAATTATGCGAAATAGTAAAGTTCCGTGGGATGCGTGGACATTATTAGCGTATTTTTATTTTATTTTGTTTCTATCCGCAAAGATACGCATTCTCGGGCATTATTTGGATATATTTGTATTCAAATTCGAGGCACGAATGAGATGAAAGGTAGTCTTTATGTAAATAGATTACGCAAAACTTAATGGGTGCGATCATACCAGCACTAATGCACCGGATCCCATCAGAACTCCGCAGTTAAGCGTGCTTGGGCGAGAGTAGTACTAGGATGGGTGACCTCCTGGGAAGTCCTCGTGTTGCACCCCTTTTTTTTTTTTTCCATTTTGTATTATTTTATTTATCGTAAGCTTGCAATTATGCGAAATAGTAAAGTTCCGTGGGATGCGTGGACATTATTAGCGTATTTTTATTTTATTTTGTTTCTATCCGCAAAGATACGCATTCTCGGGCATTATTTGGATATATTTGTATTCAAATTCGAGGCACGAATGAGATGAAAGGTAGTCTTTATGTAAATAGATTACGCAAAACTTAATGGGTGCGATCATACCAGCACTAATGCACCGGATCCCATCAGAACTCCGCAGTTAAGCGTGCTTGGGCGAGAGTAGTACTAGGATGGGTGACCTCCTGGGAAGTCCTCGTGTTGCACCCCTCTTTTTTTTTTTCCATTTTGTATTATTTTATTTATCGTAAGCTTGCAATTATGCGAAATAGTAAAGTTCCGTGGGATGCGTGGACATTATTAGCGTATTTTTATTTTATTTTGTTTCTATCCGCAAAGATACGCATTCTCGGGCATTATTTGGATATATTTGTATTCAAATTCGAGGCACGAATGAGATGAAAGGTAGTCTTTATGTAAATAGATTACGCAAAACTTAATGGGTGCGATCATACCAGCACTAATGCACCGGATCCCATCAGAACTCCGCAGTTAAGCGTGCTTGGGCGAGAGTAGTACTAGGATGGGTGACCTCCTGGGAAGTCCTCGTGTTGCACCCCTCTTTTTTTTTTTCCATTTTGTATTATTTTATTTATCGTAAGCTTGCAATTATGCGAAATAGTAAAGTTCCGTGGGATGCGTGGACATTATTAGCGTATTTTTATTTTATTTTGTTTCTATCCGCAAAGATACGCATTCTCGGGCATTATTTGGATATATTTGTATTCAAATTCGAGGCACGAATGAGATGAAAGGTAGTCTTTATGTAAATAGATTACGCAAAACTTAATGGGTGCGATCATACCAGCACTAATGCACCGGATCCCATCAGAACTCCGCAGTTAAGCGTGCTTGGGCGAGAGTAGTACTAGGATGGGTGACCTCCTGGGAAGTCCTCGTGTTGCACCCCTCTTTTTTTTTTTCCATTTTGTATTATTTTATTTATCGTAAGCTTGCAATTATGCGAAATAGTAAAGTTCCGTGGGATGCGTGGACATTATTAGCGTATTTTTATTTTATTTTGTTTCTATCCGCAAAGATACGCATTCTCGGGCATTATTTGGATATATTTGTATTCAAATTCGAGGCACGAATGAGATGAAAGGTAGTCTTTATGTAAATAGATTACGCAAAACTTAATGGGTGCGATCATACCAGCACTAATGCACCGGATCCCATCAGAACTCCGCAGTTAAGCGTGCTTGGGCGAGAGTAGTACTAGGATGGGTGACCTCCTGGGAAGTCCTCGTGTTGCACCCCTCTTTTTTTTTTTTCCATTTTGTATTATTTTATTTATCGTAAGCTTGCAATTATGCGAAATAGTAAAGTTCCGTGGGATGCGTGGACATTATTAGCGTATTTTTATTTTATTTTGTTTCTATCCGCAAAGATACGCATTCTCGGGCATTATTTGGATATATTTGTATTCAAATTCGAGGCACGAATGAGATGAAAGGTAGTCTTTATGTAAATAGATTACGCAAAACTTAATGGGTGCGATCATACCAGCACTAATGCACCGGATCCCATCAGAACTCCGCAGTTAAGCGTGCTTGGGCGAGAGTAGTACTAGGATGGGTGACCTCCTGGGAAGTCCTCGTGTTGCACCCCTCTTTTTTTTTTTTCCATTTTGTATTATTTTATTTATCGTAAGCTTGCAATTATGCGAAATAGTAAAGTTCCGTGGGATGCGTGGACATTATTAGCGTATTTTTATTTTATTTTGTTTCTATCCGCAAAGATACGCATTCTCGGGCATTATTTGGATATATTTGTATTCAAATTCGAGGCACGAATGAGATGAAAGGTAGTCTTTATGTAAATAGATTACGCAAAACTTAATGGGTGCGATCATACCAGCACTAATGCACCGGATCCCATCAGAACTCCGCAGTTAAGCGTGCTTGGGCGAGAGTAGTACTAGGATGGGTGACCTCCTGGGAAGTCCTCGTGTTGCACCCCTCTTTTTTTTTTTCCATTTTGTATTATTTTATTTATCGTAAGCTTGCAATTATGCGAAATAGTAAAGTTCCGTGGGATGCGTGGACATTATTAGCGTATTTTTATTTTATTTTGTTTCTATCCGCAAAGATACGCATTCTCGGGCATTATTTGGATATATTTGTATTCAAATTCGAGGCACGAATGAGATGAAAGGTAGTCTTTATGTAAATAGATTACGCAAAACTTAATGGGTGCGATCATACCAGCACTAATGCACCGGATCCCATCAGAACTCCGCAGTTAAGCGTGCTTGGGCGAGAGTAGTACTAGGATGGGTGACCTCCTGGGAAGTCCTCGTGTTGCACCCCTCTTTTTTTTTTTTCCATTTTGTATTATTTTATTTATCGTAAGCTTGCAATTATGCGAAATAGTAAAGTTCCGTGGGATGCGTGGACATTATTAGCGTATTTTTATTTTATTTTGTTTCTATCCGCAAAGATACGCATTCTCGGGCATTATTTGGATATATTTGTATTCAAATTCGAGGCACGAATGAGATGAAAGGTAGTCTTTATGTAAATAGATTACGCAAAACTTAATGGGTGCGATCATACCAGCACTAATGCACCGGATCCCATCAGAACTCCGCAGTTAAGCGTGCTTGGGCGAGAGTAGTACTAGGATGGGTGACCTCCTGGGAAGTCCTCGTGTTGCACCCCTCTTTTTTTTTTTTCCATTTTGTATTATTTTATTTATCGTAAGCTTGCAATTATGCGAAATAGTAAAGTTCCGTGGGATGCGTGGACATTATTAGCGTATTTTTATTTTATTTTGTTTCTATCCGCAAAGATACGCATTCTCGGGCATTATTTGGATATATTTGTATTCAAATTCGAGGCACGAATGAGATGAAAGGTAGTCTTTATGTAAATAGATTACGCAAAACTTAATGGGTGCGATCATACCAGCACTAATGCACCGGATCCCATCAGAACTCCGCAGTTAAGCGTGCTTGGGCGAGAGTAGTACTAGGATGGGTGACCTCCTGGGAAGTCCTCGTGTTGCACCCCTCTTTTTTTTTTTCCATTTTGTATTATTTTATTTATCGTAAGCTTGCAATTATGCGAAATAGTAAAGTTCCGTGGGATGCGTGGACATTATTAGCGTATTTTTATTTTATTTTGTTTCTATCCGCAAAGATACGCATTCTCGGGCATTATTTGGATATATTTGTATTCAAATTCGAGGCACGAATGAGATGAAAGGTAGTCTTTATGTAAATAGATTACGCAAAACTTAATGGGTGCGATCATACCAGCACTAATGCACCGGATCCCATCAGAACTCCGCAGTTAAGCGTGCTTGGGCGAGAGTAGTACTAGGATGGGTGACCTCCTGGGAAGTCCTCGTGTTGCACCCCTCTTTTTTTTTTTTCCATTTTGTATTATTTTATTTATCGTAAGCTTGCAATTATGCGAAATAGTAAAGTTCCGTGGGATGCGTGGACATTATTAGCGTATTTTTATTTTATTTTGTTTCTATCCGCAAAGATACGCATTCTCGGGCATTATTTGGATATATTTGTATTCAAATTCGAGGCACGAATGAGATGAAAGGTAGTCTTTATGTAAATAGATTACGCAAAACTTAATGGGTGCGATCATACCAGCACTAATGCACCGGATCCCATCAGAACTCCGCAGTTAAGCGTGCTTGGGCGAGAGTAGTACTAGGATGGGTGACCTCCTGGGAAGTCCTCGTGTTGCACCCCTCTTTTTTTTTTTCCATTTTGTATTATTTTATTTATCGTAAGCTTGCAATTATGCGAAATAGTAAAGTTCCGTGGGATGCGTGGACATTATTAGCGTATTTTTATTTTATTTTGTTTCTATCCGCAAAGATACGCATTCTCGGGCATTATTTGGATATATTTGTATTCAAATTCGAGGCACGAATGAGATGAAAGGTAGTCTTTATGTAAATAGATTACGCAAAACTTAATGGGTGCGATCATACCAGCACTAATGCACCGGATCCCATCAGAACTCCGCAGTTAAGCGTGCTTGGGCGAGAGTAGTACTAGGATGGGTGACCTCCTGGGAAGTCCTCGTGTTGCACCCCTCTTTTTTTTTTTTCCATTTTGTATTATTTTATTTATCGTAAGCTTGCAATTATGCGAAATAGTAAAGTTCCGTGGGATGCGTGGACATTATTAGCGTATTTTTATTTTATTTTGTTTCTATCCGCAAAGATACGCATTCTCGGGCATTATTTGGATATATTTGTATTCAAATTCGAGGCACGAATGAGATGAAAGGTAGTCTTTATGTAAATAGATTACGCAAAACTTAATGGGTGCGATCATACCAGCACTAATGCACCGGATCCCATCAGAACTCCGCAGTTAAGCGTGCTTGGGCGAGAGTAGTACTAGGATGGGTGACCTCCTGGGAAGTCCTCGTGTTGCACCCCTCTTTTTTTTTTTTCCATTTTGTATTATTTTATTTATCGTAAGCTTGCAATTATGCGAAATAGTAAAGTTCCGTGGGATGCGTGGACATTATTAGCGTATTTTTATTTTATTTTGTTTCTATCCGCAAAGATACGCATTCTCGGGCATTATTTGGATATATTTGTATTCAAATTCGAGGCACGAATGAGATGAAAGGTAGTCTTTATGTAAATAGATTACGCAAAACTTAATGGGTGCGATCATACCAGCACTAATGCACCGGATCCCATCAGAACTCCGCAGTTAAGCGTGCTTGGGCGAGAGTAGTACTAGGATGGGTGACCTCCTGGGAAGTCCTCGTGTTGCACCCCTCTTTTTTTTTTCCATTTTGTATTATTTTATTTATCGTAAGCTTGCAATTATGCGAAATAGTAAAGTTCCGTGGGATGCGTGGACATTATTAGCGTATTTTTATTTTATTTTGTTTCTATCCGCAAAGATACGCATTCTCGGGCATTATTTGGATATATTTGTATTCAAATTCGAGGCACGAATGAGATGAAAGGTAGTCTTTATGTAAATAGATTACGCAAAACTTAATGGGTGCGATCATACCAGCACTAATGCACCGGATCCCATCAGAACTCCGCAGTTAAGCGTGCTTGGGCGAGAGTAGTACTAGGATGGGTGACCTCCTGGGAAGTCCTCGTGTTGCACCCCTCTTTTTTTTTTTTTCCATTTTGTATTATTTTATTTATCGTAAGCTTGCAATTATGCGAAATAGTAAAGTTCCGTGGGATGCGTGGACATTATTAGCGTATTTTTATTTTATTTTGTTTCTATCCGCAAAGATACGCATTCTCGGGCATTATTTGGATATATTTGTATTCAAATTCGAGGCACGAATGAGATGAAAGGTAGTCTTTATGTAAATAGATTACGCAAAACTTAATGGGTGCGATCATACCAGCACTAATGCACCGGATCCCATCAGAACTCCGCAGTTAAGCGTGCTTGGGCGAGAGTAGTACTAGGATGGGTGACCTCCTGGGAAGTCCTCGTGTTGCACCCCTCTTTTTTTTTTTTTCCATTTTGTATTATTTTATTTATCGTAAGCTTGCAATTATGCGAAATAGTAAAGTTCCGTGGGATGCGTGGACATTATTAGCGTATTTTTATTTTATTTTGTTTCTATCCGCAAAGATACGCATTCTCGGGCATTATTTGGATATATTTGTATTCAAATTCGAGGCACGAATGAGATGAAAGGTAGTCTTTATGTAAATAGATTACGCAAAACTTAATGGGTGCGATCATACCAGCACTAATGCACCGGATCCCATCAGAACTCCGCAGTTAAGCGTGCTTGGGCGAGAGTAGTACTAGGATGGGTGACCTCCTGGGAAGTCCTCGTGTTGCACCCCTCTTTTTTTTTTTCCATTTTGTATTATTTTATTTATCGTAAGCTTGCAATTATGCGAAATAGTAAAGTTCCGTGGGATGCGTGGACATTATTAGCGTATTTTTATTTTATTTTGTTTCTATCCGCAAAGATACGCATTCTCGGGCATTATTTGGATATATTTGTATTCAAATTCGAGGCACGAATGAGATGAAAGGTAGTCTTTATGTAAATAGATTACGCAAAACTTAATGGGTGCGATCATACCAGCACTAATGCACCGGATCCCATCAGAACTCCGCAGTTAAGCGTGCTTGGGCGAGAGTAGTACTAGGATGGGTGACCTCCTGGGAAGTCCTCGTGTTGCACCCCTCTTTTTTTTTTTCCATTTTGTATTATTTTATTTATCGTAAGCTTGCAATTATGCGAAATAGTAAAGTTCCGTGGGATGCGTGGACATTATTAGCGTATTTTTATTTTATTTTGTTTCTATCCGCAAAGATACGCATTCTCGGGCATTATTTGGATATATTTGTATTCAAATTCGAGGCACGAATGAGATGAAAGGTAGTCTTTATGTAAATAGATTACGCAAAACTTAATGGGTGCGATCATACCAGCACTAATGCACCGGATCCCATCAGAACTCCGCAGTTAAGCGTGCTTGGGCGAGAGTAGTACTAGGATGGGTGACCTCCTGGGAAGTCCTCGTGTTGCACCCCTCTTTTTTTTTTCCATTTTGTATTATTTTATTTATCGTAAGCTTGCAATTATGCGAAATAGTAAAGTTCCGTGGGATGCGTGGACATTATTAGCGTATTTTTATTTTATTTTGTTTCTATCCGCAAAGATACGCATTCTCGGGCATTATTTGGATATATTTGTATTCAAATTCGAGGCACGAATGAGATGAAAGGTAGTCTTTATGTAAATAGATTACGCAAAACTTAATGGGTGCGATCATACCAGCACTAATGCACCGGATCCCATCAGAACTCCGCAGTTAAGCGTGCTTGGGCGAGAGTAGTACTAGGATGGGTGACCTCCTGGGAAGTCCTCGTGTTGCACCCCTCTTTTTTTTTTTCCATTTTGTATTATTTTATTTATCGTAAGCTTGCAATTATGCGAAATAGTAAAGTTCCGTGGGATGCGTGGACATTATTAGCGTATTTTTATTTTATTTTGTTTCTATCCGCAAAGATACGCATTCTCGGGCATTATTTGGATATATTTGTATTCAAATTCGAGGCACGAATGAGATGAAAGGTAGTCTTTATGTAAATAGATTACGCAAAACTTAATGGGTGCGATCATACCAGCACTAATGCACCGGATCCCATCAGAACTCCGCAGTTAAGCGTGCTTGGGCGAGAGTAGTACTAGGATGGGTGACCTCCTGGGAAGTCCTCGTGTTGCACCCCTCTTTTTTTTTTTTCCATTTTGTATTATTTTATTTATCGTAAGCTTGCAATTATGCGAAATAGTAAAGTTCCGTGGGATGCGTGGACATTATTAGCGTATTTTTATTTTATTTTGTTTCTATCCGCAAAGATACGCATTCTCGGGCATTATTTGGATATATTTGTATTCAAATTCGAGGCACGAATGAGATGAAAGGTAGTCTTTATGTAAATAGATTACGCAAAACTTAATGGGTGCGATCATACCAGCACTAATGCACCGGATCCCATCAGAACTCCGCAGTTAAGCGTGCTTGGGCGAGAGTAGTACTAGGATGGGTGACCTCCTGGGAAGTCCTCGTGTTGCACCCCTCTTTTTTTTTTTCCATTTTGTATTATTTTATTTATCGTAAGCTTGCAATTATGCGAAATAGTAAAGTTCCGTGGGATGCGTGGACATTATTAGCGTATTTTTATTTTATTTTGTTTCTATCCGCAAAGATACGCATTCTCGGGCATTATTTGGATATATTTGTATTCAAATTCGAGGCACGAATGAGATGAAAGGTAGTCTTTATGTAAATAGATTACGCAAAACTTAATGGGTGCGATCATACCAGCACTAATGCACCGGATCCCATCAGAACTCCGCAGTTAAGCGTGCTTGGGCGAGAGTAGTACTAGGATGGGTGACCTCCTGGGAAGTCCTCGTGTTGCACCCCTCTTTTTTTTTTTTTCCATTTTGTATTATTTTATTTATCGTAAGCTTGCAATTATGCGAAATAGTAAAGTTCCGTGGGATGCGTGGACATTATTAGCGTATTTTTATTTTATTTTGTTTCTATCCGCAAAGATACGCATTCTCGGGCATTATTTGGATATATTTGTATTCAAATTCGAGGCACGAATGAGATGAAAGGTAGTCTTTATGTAAATAGATTACGCAAAACTTAATGGGTGCGATCATACCAGCACTAATGCACCGGATCCCATCAGAACTCCGCAGTTAAGCGTGCTTGGGCGAGAGTAGTACTAGGATGGGTGACCTCCTGGGAAGTCCTCGTGTTGCACCCCTCTTTTTTTTTTTCCATTTTGTATTATTTTATTTATCGTAAGCTTGCAATTATGCGAAATAGTAAAGTTCCGTGGGATGCGTGGACATTATTAGCGTATTTTTATTTTATTTTGTTTCTATCCGCAAAGATACGCATTCTCGGGCATTATTTGGATATATTTGTATTCAAATTCGAGGCACGAATGAGATGAAAGGTAGTCTTTATGTAAATAGATTACGCAAAACTTAATGGGTGCGATCATACCAGCACTAATGCACCGGATCCCATCAGAACTCCGCAGTTAAGCGTGCTTGGGCGAGAGTAGTACTAGGATGGGTGACCTCCTGGGAAGTCCTCGTGTTGCACCCCTCTTTTTTTTTTTCCATTTTGTATTATTTTATTTATCGTAAGCTTGCAATTATGCGAAATAGTAAAGTTCCGTGGGATGCGTGGACATTATTAGCGTATTTTTATTTTATTTTGTTTCTATCCGCAAAGATACGCATTCTCGGGCATTATTTGGATATATTTGTATTCAAATTCGAGGCACGAATGAGATGAAAGGTAGTCTTTATGTAAATAGATTACGCAAAACTTAATGGGTGCGATCATACCAGCACTAATGCACCGGATCCCATCAGAACTCCGCAGTTAAGCGTGCTTGGGCGAGAGTAGTACTAGGATGGGTGACCTCCTGGGAAGTCCTCGTGTTGCACCCCTCTTTTTTTTTTTCCATTTTGTATTATTTTATTTATCGTAAGCTTGCAATTATGCGAAATAGTAAAGTTCCGTGGGATGCGTGGACATTATTAGCGTATTTTTATTTTATTTTGTTTCTATCCGCAAAGATACGCATTCTCGGGCATTATTTGGATATATTTGTATTCAAATTCGAGGCACGAATGAGATGAAAGGTAGTCTTTATGTAAATAGATTACGCAAAACTTAATGGGTGCGATCATACCAGCACTAATGCACCGGATCCCATCAGAACTCCGCAGTTAAGCGTGCTTGGGCGAGAGTAGTACTAGGATGGGTGACCTCCTGGGAAGTCCTCGTGTTGCACCCCTCTTTTTTTTTTTTCCATTTTGTATTATTTTATTTATCGTAAGCTTGCAATTATGCGAAATAGTAAAGTTCCGTGGGATGCGTGGACATTATTAGCGTATTTTTATTTTATTTTGTTTCTATCCGCAAAGATACGCATTCTCGGGCATTATTTGGATATATTTGTATTCAAATTCGAGGCACGAATGAGATGAAAGGTAGTCTTTATGTAAATAGATTACGCAAAACTTAATGGGTGCGATCATACCAGCACTAATGCACCGGATCCCATCAGAACTCCGCAGTTAAGCGTGCTTGGGCGAGAGTAGTACTAGGATGGGTGACCTCCTGGGAAGTCCTCGTGTTGCACCCCTCTTTTTTTTTTTTCCATTTTGTATTATTTTATTTATCGTAAGCTTGCAATTATGCGAAATAGTAAAGTTCCGTGGGATGCGTGGACATTATTAGCGTATTTTTATTTTATTTTGTTTCTATCCGCAAAGATACGCATTCTCGGGCATTATTTGGATATATTTGTATTCAAATTCGAGGCACGAATGAGATGAAAGGTAGTCTTTATGTAAATAGATTACGCAAAACTTAATGGGTGCGATCATACCAGCACTAATGCACCGGATCCCATCAGAACTCCGCAGTTAAGCGTGCTTGGGCGAGAGTAGTACTAGGATGGGTGACCTCCTGGGAAGTCCTCGTGTTGCACCCCTCTTTTTTTTTTTCCATTTTGTATTATTTTATTTATCGTAAGCTTGCAATTATGCGAAATAGTAAAGTTCCGTGGGATGCGTGGACATTATTAGCGTATTTTTATTTTATTTTGTTTCTATCCGCAAAGATACGCATTCTCGGGCATTATTTGGATATATTTGTATTCAAATTCGAGGCACGAATGAGATGAAAGGTAGTCTTTATGTAAATAGATTACGCAAAACTTAATGGGTGCGATCATACCAGCACTAATGCACCGGATCCCATCAGAACTCCGCAGTTAAGCGTGCTTGGGCGAGAGTAGTACTAGGATGGGTGACCTCCTGGGAAGTCCTCGTGTTGCACCCCTCTTTTTTTTTTTTCCATTTTGTATTATTTTATTTATCGTAAGCTTGCAATTATGCGAAATAGTAAAGTTCCGTGGGATGCGTGGACATTATTAGCGTATTTTTATTTTATTTTGTTTCTATCCGCAAAGATACGCATTCTCGGGCATTATTTGGATATATTTGTATTCAAATTCGAGGCACGAATGAGATGAAAGGTAGTCTTTATGTAAATAGATTACGCAAAACTTAATGGGTGCGATCATACCAGCACTAATGCACCGGATCCCATCAGAACTCCGCAGTTAAGCGTGCTTGGGCGAGAGTAGTACTAGGATGGGTGACCTCCTGGGAAGTCCTCGTGTTGCACCCCTCTTTTTTTTTTTCCATTTTGTATTATTTTATTTATCGTAAGCTTGCAATTATGCGAAATAGTAAAGTTCCGTGGGATGCGTGGACATTATTAGCGTATTTTTATTTTATTTTGTTTCTATCCGCAAAGATACGCATTCTCGGGCATTATTTGGATATATTTGTATTCAAATTCGAGGCACGAATGAGATGAAAGGTAGTCTTTATGTAAATAGATTACGCAAAACTTAATGGGTGCGATCATACCAGCACTAATGCACCGGATCCCATCAGAACTCCGCAGTTAAGCGTGCTTGGGCGAGAGTAGTACTAGGATGGGTGACCTCCTGGGAAGTCCTCGTGTTGCACCCCTCTTTTTTTTTTTCCATTTTGTATTATTTTATTTATCGTAAGCTTGCAATTATGCGAAATAGTAAAGTTCCGTGGGATGCGTGGACATTATTAGCGTATTTTTATTTTATTTTGTTTCTATCCGCAAAGATACGCATTCTCGGGCATTATTTGGATATATTTGTATTCAAATTCGAGGCACGAATGAGATGAAAGGTAGTCTTTATGTAAATAGATTACGCAAAACTTAATGGGTGCGATCATACCAGCACTAATGCACCGGATCCCATCAGAACTCCGCAGTTAAGCGTGCTTGGGCGAGAGTAGTACTAGGATGGGTGACCTCCTGGGAAGTCCTCGTGTTGCACCCCTTTTTTTTTTTTTCCATTTTGTATTATTTTATTTATCGTAAGCTTGCAATTATGCGAAATAGTAAAGTTCCGTGGGATGCGTGGACATTATTAGCGTATTTTTATTTTATTTTGTTTCTATCCGCAAAGATACGCATTCTCGGGCATTATTTGGATATATTTGTATTCAAATTCGAGGCACGAATGAGATGAAAGGTAGTCTTTATGTAAATAGATTACGCAAAACTTAATGGGTGCGATCATACCAGCACTAATGCACCGGATCCCATCAGAACTCCGCAGTTAAGCGTGCTTGGGCGAGAGTAGTACTAGGATGGGTGACCTCCTGGGAAGTCCTCGTGTTGCACCCCTCTTTTTTTTTTTCCATTTTGTATTATTTTATTTATCGTAAGCTTGCAATTATGCGAAATAGTAAAGTTCCGTGGGATGCGTGGACATTATTAGCGTATTTTTATTTTATTTTGTTTCTATCCGCAAAGATACGCATTCTCGGGCATTATTTGGATATATTTGTATTCAAATTCGAGGCACGAATGAGATGAAAGGTAGTCTTTATGTAAATAGATTACGCAAAACTTAATGGGTGCGATCATACCAGCACTAATGCACCGGATCCCATCAGAACTCCGCAGTTAAGCGTGCTTGGGCGAGAGTAGTACTAGGATGGGTGACCTCCTGGGAAGTCCTCGTGTTGCACCCCTCTTTTTTTTTTCCATTTTGTATTATTTTATTTATCGTAAGCTTGCAATTATGCGAAATAGTAAAGTTCCGTGGGATGCGTGGACATTATTAGCGTATTTTTATTTTATTTTGTTTCTATCCGCAAAGATACGCATTCTCGGGCATTATTTGGATATATTTGTATTCAAATTCGAGGCACGAATGAGATGAAAGGTAGTCTTTATGTAAATAGATTACGCAAAACTTAATGGGTGCGATCATACCAGCACTAATGCACCGGATCCCATCAGAACTCCGCAGTTAAGCGTGCTTGGGCGAGAGTAGTACTAGGATGGGTGACCTCCTGGGAAGTCCTCGTGTTGCACCCCTCTTTTTTTTTTCCATTTTGTATTATTTTATTTATCGTAAGCTTGCAATTATGCGAAATAGTAAAGTTCCGTGGGATGCGTGGACATTATTAGCGTATTTTTATTTTATTTTGTTTCTATCCGCAAAGATACGCATTCTCGGGCATTATTTGGATATATTTGTATTCAAATTCGAGGCACGAATGAGATGAAAGGTAGTCTTTATGTAAATAGATTACGCAAAACTTAATGGGTGCGATCATACCAGCACTAATGCACCGGATCCCATCAGAACTCCGCAGTTAAGCGTGCTTGGGCGAGAGTAGTACTAGGATGGGTGACCTCCTGGGAAGTCCTCGTGTTGCACCCCTCTTTTTTTTTTTCCATTTTGTATTATTTTATTTATCGTAAGCTTGCAATTATGCGAAATAGTAAAGTTCCGTGGGATGCGTGGACATTATTAGCGTATTTTTATTTTATTTTGTTTCTATCCGCAAAGATACGCATTCTCGGGCATTATTTGGATATATTTGTATTCAAATTCGAGGCACGAATGAGATGAAAGGTAGTCTTTATGTAAATAGATTACGCAAAACTTAATGGGTGCGATCATACCAGCACTAATGCACCGGATCCCATCAGAACTCCGCAGTTAAGCGTGCTTGGGCGAGAGTAGTACTAGGATGGGTGACCTCCTGGGAAGTCCTCGTGTTGCACCCCTTTTTTTTTTTTCCATTTTGTATTATTTTATTTATCGTAAGCTTGCAATTATGCGAAATAGTAAAGTTCCGTGGGATGCGTGGACATTATTAGCGTATTTTTATTTTATTTTGTTTCTATCCGCAAAGATACGCATTCTCGGGCATTATTTGGATATATTTGTATTCAAATTCGAGGCACGAATGAGATGAAAGGTAGTCTTTATGTAAATAGATTACGCAAAACTTAATGGGTGCGATCATACCAGCACTAATGCACCGGATCCCATCAGAACTCCGCAGTTAAGCGTGCTTGGGCGAGAGTAGTACTAGGATGGGTGACCTCCTGGGAAGTCCTCGTGTTGCACCCCTCTTTTTTTTTTCCATTTTGTATTATTTTATTTATCGTAAGCTTGCAATTATGCGAAATAGTAAAGTTCCGTGGGATGCGTGGACATTATTAGCGTATTTTTATTTTATTTTGTTTCTATCCGCAAAGATACGCATTCTCGGGCATTATTTGGATATATTTGTATTCAAATTCGAGGCACGAATGAGATGAAAGGTAGTCTTTATGTAAATAGATTACGCAAAACTTAATGGGTGCGATCATACCAGCACTAATGCACCGGATCCCATCAGAACTCCGCAGTTAAGCGTGCTTGGGCGAGAGTAGTACTAGGATGGGTGACCTCCTGGGAAGTCCTCGTGTTGCACCCCTCTTTTTTTTTTCCATTTTGTATTATTTTATTTATCGTAAGCTTGCAATTATGCGAAATAGTAAAGTTCCGTGGGATGCGTGGACATTATTAGCGTATTTTTATTTTATTTTGTTTCTATCCGCAAAGATACGCATTCTCGGGCATTATTTGGATATATTTGTATTCAAATTCGAGGCACGAATGAGATGAAAGGTAGTCTTTATGTAAATAGATTACGCAAAACTTAATGGGTGCGATCATACCAGCACTAATGCACCGGATCCCATCAGAACTCCGCAGTTAAGCGTGCTTGGGCGAGAGTAGTACTAGGATGGGTGACCTCCTGGGAAGTCCTCGTGTTGCACCCCTCTTTTTTTTTTTCCATTTTGTATTATTTTATTTATCGTAAGCTTGCAATTATGCGAAATAGTAAAGTTCCGTGGGATGCGTGGACATTATTAGCGTATTTTTATTTTATTTTGTTTCTATCCGCAAAGATACGCATTCTCGGGCATTATTTGGATATATTTGTATTCAAATTCGAGGCACGAATGAGATGAAAGGTAGTCTTTATGTAAATAGATTACGCAAAACTTAATGGGTGCGATCATACCAGCACTAATGCACCGGATCCCATCAGAACTCCGCAGTTAAGCGTGCTTGGGCGAGAGTAGTACTAGGATGGGTGACCTCCTGGGAAGTCCTCGTGTTGCACCCCTCTTTTTTTTTTTTTCCATTTTGTATTATTTTATTTATCGTAAGCTTGCAATTATGCGAAATAGTAAAGTTCCGTGGGATGCGTGGACATTATTAGCGTATTTTTATTTTATTTTGTTTCTATCCGCAAAGATACGCATTCTCGGGCATTATTTGGATATATTTGTATTCAAATTCGAGGCACGAATGAGATGAAAGGTAGTCTTTATGTAAATAGATTACGCAAAACTTAATGGGTGCGATCATACCAGCACTAATGCACCGGATCCCATCAGAACTCCGCAGTTAAGCGTGCTTGGGCGAGAGTAGTACTAGGATGGGTGACCTCCTGGGAAGTCCTCGTGTTGCACCCCTCTTTTTTTTTTTTCCATTTTGTATTATTTTATTTATCGTAAGCTTGCAATTATGCGAAATAGTAAAGTTCCGTGGGATGCGTGGACATTATTAGCGTATTTTATTTTATTTTGTTTCTATCCGCAAAGATACGCATTCTCGGGCATTATTTGGATATATTTGTATTCAAATTCGAGGCACGAATGAGATGAAAGGTAGTCTTTATGTAAATAGATTACGCAAAACTTAATGGGTGCGATCATACCAGCACTAATGCACCGGATCCCATCAGAACTCCGCAGTTAAGCGTGCTTGGGCGAGAGTAGTACTAGGATGGGTGACCTCCTGGGAAGTCCTCGTGTTGCACCCCTCTTTTTTTTTTTCCATTTTGTATTATTTTATTTATCGTAAGCTTGCAATTATGCGAAATAGTAAAGTTCCGTGGGATGCGTGGACATTATTAGCGTATTTTTATTTTATTTTGTTTCTATCCGCAAAGATACGCATTCTCGGGCATTATTTGGATATATTTGTATTCAAATTCGAGGCACGAATGAGATGAAAGGTAGTCTTTATGTAAATAGATTACGCAAAACTTAATGGGTGCGATCATACCAGCACTAATGCACCGGATCCCATCAGAACTCCGCAGTTAAGCGTGCTTGGGCGAGAGTAGTACTAGGATGGGTGACCTCCTGGGAAGTCCTCGTGTTGCACCCCTTTTTTTTTTTTTCCATTTTGTATTATTTTATTTATCGTAAGCTTGCAATTATGCGAAATAGTAAAGTTCCGTGGGATGCGTGGACATTATTAGCGTATTTTTATTTTATTTTGTTTCTATCCGCAAAGATACGCATTCTCGGGCATTATTTGGATATATTTGTATTCAAATTCGAGGCACGAATGAGATGAAAGGTAGTCTTTATGTAAATAGATTACGCAAAACTTAATGGGTGCGATCATACCAGCACTAATGCACCGGATCCCATCAGAACTCCGCAGTTAAGCGTGCTTGGGCGAGAGTAGTACTAGGATGGGTGACCTCCTGGGAAGTCCTCGTGTTGCACCCCTCTTTTTTTTTCCATTTTGTATTATTTTATTTATCGTAAGCTTGCAATTATGCGAAATAGTAAAGTTCCGTGGGATGCGTGGACATTATTAGCGTATTTTTATTTTATTTTGTTTCTATCCGCAAAGATACGCATTCTCGGGCATTATTTGGATATATTTGTATTCAAATTCGAGGCACGAATGAGATGAAAGGTAGTCTTTATGTAAATAGATTACGCAAAACTTAATGGGTGCGATCATACCAGCACTAATGCACCGGATCCCATCAGAACTCCGCAGTTAAGCGTGCTTGGGCGAGAGTAGTACTAGGATGGGTGACCTCCTGGGAAGTCCTCGTGTTGCACCCTTCTTTTTTTTTTTCCATTTTGTATTATTTTATTTATCGTAAGCTTGCAATTATGCGAAATAGTAAAGTTCCGTGGGATGCGTGGACATTATTAGCGTATTTTTATTTATTTTGTTTCTATCCGCAAAGATACGCATTCTCGGGCATTATTTGGATATATTGTATTCAAATTCGAGGCACGAATGAGATGAAAGGTAGTCTTTATGTAAATAGATTACGCAAAACTTAATGGGTGCGATCATACCAGCACTAATGCACCGGATCCCATCAGAACTCCGCAGTTAAGCGTGCTTGGGCGAGAGTAGTACTAGGATGGGTGACCTCCTGGGAAGTCCTCGTGTTGCACCCCTCTTTTTTTTTTCCATTTTGTATTATTTTATTTATCGTAAGCTTGCAATTATGCGAAATAGTAAAGTTCCGTGGGATGCGTGGACATTATTAGCGTATTTTTATTTTATTTTGTTTCTATCCGCAAAGATACGCATTCTCGGGCATTATTTGGATATATTTGTATTCAAATTCGAGGCACGAATGAGATGAAAGGTAGTCTTTATGTAAATAGATTACGCAAAACTTAATGGGTGCGATCATACCAGCACTAATGCACCGGATCCATCAGAACTCCGCAGTTAAGCGTGCTTGGGCGAGAGTAGTAGTAGTACTAGGATGGGTGACCTCCTGGGAAGTCCTCGTGTTGCACCCCTCTTTTTTTTTTTCCATTTTGTATTATTTTATTTATCGTAAGCTTGCAATTATGCGAAATAGTAAAGTTCCGTGGGATGCGTGGACATTATTAGCGTATTTTTATTTTATTTTGTTTCTATCCGCAAAGATACGCATTCTCGGGCATTATTTGGATATATTTGTATTCAAATTCGAGGCACGAATGAGATGAAAGGTAGTCTTTATGTAAATAGATTACGCAAAACTTAATGGGTGCGATCATACCAGCACTAATGCACCGGATCCCATCAGAACTCCGCAGTTAAGCGTGCTTGGGCGAGAGTAGTAGTACTAGGATGGGTGACCTCCTGGGAAGTCCTCGTGTTGCACCCCTCTTTTTTTTTCCATTTTGTATTATTTTATTTATCGTAAGCTTGCAATTATGCGAAATAGTAAAGTTCCGTGGGATGCGTGGACATATTAGCGTATTTTTATTTTATTTGTTTCTATCCGCAAAGATACGCATTCTCGGGCATTATTTGGATATATTGTATTCAAATTCGAGGCACGAATGAGATGAAAGGTAGTCTTTATGTAAATAGATTACGCAAAACTTAATGGGTGCGATCATACCAGCACTAATGCACCGGATCCCATCAGAACTCGCAGCAGTTAAGCGTGCTTGGGCGAGAGTAGTAGTACTAGGATGGGTGACCTCCTGGGAAGTCCTCGTGTTGCACCCCTTTTTTTTTTTCCATTTTGTATTATTTTATTTATCGTAAGCTTGCAATTATGCGAAATAGTAAAGTTCCGTGGGATGCGTGGACATTATTAGCGTATTTTATTTATTTTGTTTCTATCCGCAAAGATACGCATTCTCGGGCATTATTTGGGATATATTTGTATTCAAATTCGAGGCACGAATGAGATGAAAGGTAGTCTTTATGTAAATAGATTACGCAAAACTTAATGGGTGCGATCATACCAGCACTAATGCACGGATCCCATCAGAACTCCGCAGTTAAGCGTGCTGGGCGAGAGTAGTAGTACTAGGATGGGTGACCTCCTGGGAAGTCCTCGTGTTGCACCCCTCTTTTTTTTTTCCATTTTGTATTTTATTTATCGTAAGCTTGCAATTATGCGAAATAGTAAAGTTCCGTGGGATGCGTGGACATTATTAGCGTATTTTTATTTTATTTTGTTTCTATCCGCAAAGATACGCATTCTCGGGCATTATTTGGATATATTTGTATTCAAATTCGAGGCACGAATGAGATGAAAGGTAGTCTTTATGTAAATAGATTACGCAAAACTTAATGGGTGCGATCATACAGCACTAATGCACCGGATCCCATCAGAACTCCCAGTAAGCGTGCGCGAGCGAGAGTGTAGGCTGAGAGCAGTAGTACTAGGATGGGTGACCTCCTGGGAAGTCCTCGTGTTGCCCCCTCTTTTTTTTTTTTTCCATTTTGTATTATTTTATTTATCGTAAGCTTGCAATTATGCGAAATAGTAAAGTTCCGTGGGGATGCGTGGACATTATTAGCGTATTTTTATTTATTTTGGTTCTATCCGCAAAGATACGCATTCTCGGGCATTATTTGGATATATTTGTATTCAAATTCGAGGCACGAATGAGATGAAAGGTAGTCTTTATGTAAATAGATTACGCAAAACTTAATGGGTGCGATCATACCAGCACTAATGCACCGGATACCTCATCAGAACTCCGCAGTTAAGCGTGCTTGGGCGAGTAGTAGTACTAGGATGGGTGACCTCCTGGGAAGTCCTCGTGTTGCACCCCTCTTTTTTTTTTTCCATTTTGTATTTTATTTATCGTAAGCTT